>JAECUM010000808.1:0-242758 GCA_016617855.1 Megalonaias nervosa | reverse complement strand
TAACCCATTTTATCCTGTTTACCAATTTCAACTGCAGTGCCTGATTCCTGAGAAGCAATTCTAAATACACTGTGGTAAAACGGAGCATCATACAGCAGCAGCAGCAGCAGAAATTGTGATGACCTTCACCATGTTTACTAAAAATGTTGTAACATTGTTATTTCTTTTTTAAAGTATATAAAACTATGTATCTCTGAAAAGGTAATAAAATTTGCAACACAGTGATATATGTTTTGTTATCATTTACCAATGTACATGCTCACAACTGTATTTTGAAACATGACTTGAAAGAAGAAAAAAAAAACAAATTAAAAACTTACCATGATGTTCAGTGAATCTTTTGTTCATGAAGATGAATGAAATGCTCCAAATAATATGTGAATAAAATAAAGATAATTCTATTTCTAGTATTTTGGTCCAAATTTGAAGTTTCTAGCACTGTTAGTTCAAAAGTTATAATAATTTTACTAAAATTGGACAACAAAACACCTGGAACAATTTGTTTACTTCACATTCTAGAACATGTACTTCAGCATGCAGTTTCTCATGAAAACTTGTCACAAATTAATCCTAGAAATCTTTCAGTAAGATAAAGGTAATTAATCAGTACAATTTTTGTTCAAATTTTGAAGTCCACATCATCACTATGTCAGTAATAACAATATAATAAATCGTGGCTGCAACCAAGGTGAAAAATCATCCCGGACCCATTCCTCTTGAAAGCCTTCAAAGTCAGCTTCATTCTCCGAATCACTGTCGAAAAGTGCATGAAGCCATGCATCATCTCTTTCATCAACTTGATTCAATTCTAACCCATCATTTAAGTCAATATTATCATCAGAATCATCCAAATCATCAACTTCAATGTCGCTATCCTTGCTATCAACATCCATGTTTACACCTGAGTTGTCATCCATCATTTTATCGATCGATTTTCAAGCCAACAATTTCTTTTCCAACCATGTTTTTCTTTTAAATTTCACTGCGCATGCGTGCTTTAACCATTTCCTGTGTTGGTGAAGAAGTACACATACATGTGTGATGTATAACACATGTTTCTAGAGACGATATACACATACGTAGTAGAGTACGACCATAGTCGTATTCAGGATAAAATAGGATACTACGACCACAGGTGTATTCAGGATAGAATGAGGTATTATGCCCGTAGTCGTATTCAGGATAAAATGGGTTAAATAGCCAGTATAACCAGCGAGGAAACCAGGGGAAATTCTTTTTCTTTAAAATTCTAACCCTGTGCAAAATACGAAACTGTAGAGCGCCACCTTAACTTCGAGCATAGGCATAGTCTGGTTCCCTGTTTTCTTATGCTCCCTGCATTGCACTCCCCTATACGGAGCATACCAAACAGAGAACCAGACTAGAACTGTCAATGTTATGATGGAGTAGCTTCCCCTAATCTTGCAAGCTCACGCGACTTCCATCAAGCTCAGCAAGATGTCGTTGAGATGTTAAACCTCAATGCTTGTTGCGCTAGAAAGTGATCTCCAGATTAAAACAGTGTGCATTAAGAATCATTTGCCATAAAAGTGAAAGAAGCTGAAAAGAAAAGTGTAACTATGGATCTAACTTTAATGAAAAATGTAGAAAATAATTCCCTTGACTGGAATACAGCATGTCCATTGGGATTACCGGTGTGACTTCTGATCTCGTGATTGTGAAGACGGCAAGTGAATAATCCTTTCATGATCGGGTTTAAGAATTTTAAAAAAAATCTGCCCTTGTTCGCCACAAGATATGTTAGAACACACTATCACCCAAGACATTCTTTCACAACAAAGAAATCAGTAAACTTGCAGAGACAAATCTATTATTTGGATTACAAAGTCAGGGGGTCATTGCAGATTTTGTTGGTTTTTAACTTTGCTGCAATGAAAGAAAGATCTAAAAGTTCAAGTGTAACTTATTAAAGAGAAGAGGAATCATTAGCCTCTTTGATTTTTGGATAAATGTGTTTTCGGACGAAGTACAATGAAACCGATGATAGTACACATTTTATGACAGGCAGTAAATTAACTGTCATTTGGTTAAAAATATTTATTTGGCTTTTTGTATTGGTTTATATGTAATGTGTTGGTCTATAATATTGCTACAAAAAGATTATAAGGAGACTGGACTTTAAACTAAAAGGAAAATGAACTAATAAAATTATCCTTTGAATGGACAATACATTTGTGTGTTAATTGTGCATGTTGGTTTATTTGTATTTTAGAGAGCGAGAGAGAGTATGTTGTGCAAGTTGCAATATCCTATTTCAAGCTGAAAAAGTATGGGTCAGATGAAAATTTGTCGTTACATTTTTGACCCCCACATTTTTTATTTGACCCCCAGTTCTGACACCAAGGGGGTTTTTTTTACCCTCAATTTTACACTGCTAGGGGATACACTGTATATTTCCACTTTATATACACTGTATATTTCCACTTTATATACTCCTACATCCCATCATACAATAAATCCCAGTCATGTAAACTGTTTTGAATCCCACAAAATAAATTCAACATTTACATTTCAGGTCTTGCTTTTGGTCCCCCATTTTCTTGGCATAATCATATGTTTCTTTCACAAGCTTTTCCACCAGACACTCAGGAAAAAACTTGAGAAAAAAATCTTTCTCACTGCTTAGTGGTCCAAGCCCGATTGTTGAACTAACATGAGAATCAAAATCATTGATCTCGAACACAGCGAGGTCATCACTCCATTGTGCAAGTGGGACTATGTCCTCCTCGTCATCCATGTCAAAATCACTTACATCTGGTGTTGAAACAGGACTAACATCAATATCTGATCCATTTTCTAAGAATGATCCATTAAACTCTTCGATACCGCTAGCACTGAACCCTTCAAAGTCACTCATATCTGAATCGGAATCCATCTTTGTTTATCTCAACTACACGTGTTTTGTAAATTGCAGGAAACCCCTTCTAGTGTGTCTAAATTTAACCTTTCAGCTTTCAAACTTGTATCAAAATGTTGAGTAAACAGTCCTCTCATTGGTTATGATAATCAAAAATATGTAAAATTCTGTACTTTCATCCAATCAATGTTTAGATAACATAGTGGTCACGTCTGCATAGATGCGACATTGGGGTTTCAAGTACTGCTGAACATAAGCGACACGGGGGTAGTAAACGAGGCTTATCGACACTGCATATATGTGTCAGTGGGGTTCAGGAGCTATTTACAGATGACATTTAGATGCGGCAGTCGTAGCTAAAGGGTTAAACAACACAACTGAAATAAGGCTGAGGACAAATCAATGTAAATATCATCCTAAAAACATTAATATTTTATGTTATAACAAGAATATCACAGACACAAAGCTGCTGCTGCATAAAGTGCCAGCAGATCTGGGTCTGTGCAGTTTGTTAGGAGTAATCAATAAAACAGACCCTGATCTGCAGGCACATTATGCTATGGCAGATCAGTATCTTTGTTGTTTGCAGTTTGACTTGACTTATAAATGAGTATATATAGTAAGTTCGTATAATCACAGTTTGCTATGTACAGTGATTTGACATCATACACAAATTAAAATGAAGCCAAGTCATTAAAATGCATACCATCAACCAGCAATAACTTGTGAAACTGATTATTAGAGTAGCGGACTGATATATTGCAATGGATGTAATTCATGGCAAATCCCTGTACAGAATGGACCAAACATTCACCACTTTTCTCCATTCTGTATAACAAGGTTGAGTTTACATTAAACATCATCAGAAGCATGACACAAATAAAGTTCTGATCTTAAACCCCAAATCACTATTTTATTTCCATGAACATAACAGCAGCCTATGTGGTGACTTTTTGATAGGATCATTATTGTGAAATTTCTCTCACAAAAATTATCTGTCGAGTCAAGTGAGGCCAATTTAAAGAAATAATATATAAAACATATCAGAACAATTCTTAATGGTCATAACATACAGGTGTTTGTTTCAGGATTATAAACGTCCCTATGCCATGATAGTTGTTGTTGTTGTAGGGTTTAACGCCAAGATAGGCTATACATGGTGGCCAGTATAAATGGTGGAGAAGAACCCAGACAAACCTCAGAGAGAACCACCGACCCACAAGAAGCTATTGTCAAGCCTTCTCATGTACCCCCGTTAGCTGAGCCCTAGACTAGAACCCATGCAGACAGATGTGAGATGGCAGTGATCCATAACGGAGAGCACTTTAGACCACTCAGCCAATTGGGGCCCCATGCCGTGATAGAAACACTGCTTGTTCTGCAGTATGCCAGATCAGGTTCTGATAGCACTAGCTATCCAATGAAGTAAGTAAAGAATCCAAAGAAATGAAATTCTACTGTTAACGCCTAAATTGAAGATTTTCTATATTTGGGTGGAAATCTTTAAATGGTAAGTTTTCTATCTACTGACTTACTTAGCAATTGGAGGGATCACATTAATTAGAAACTACATGGTGATTTTTAGGATCTTAAAATCATGTTATTTGTTAAGTTTTCATGAAATACCTGCAGGAAGAAAAATTTAATACTGAAAATATCCTCCATGAGTTGCATACATTTCTAAATACTAGATTCTGAGCACCACCATAGGAGCCCTATCAAAATTCTGTTAGCACTATGCACATCAACATACTACCCCCAATAATATCCCACGATTTGAAGTCTCTATCTTGAACTATGTTATGAGGTTCTGGGCCACATTACAAAACACAAACACAAACTTGAACAAGATAACAATCCCCATCTGTTTTCTGAAAAGAACAGGGATAAAAAAAAATATGAATTAGTGTGTCAAGATAATTATTATCTTTCTTAATTTTTCACCTCAACTTTCAAAATATGGGCTAGAAAGTCCTGGATGAAATTACCATGCTAAATCATTTGACACATTTAATAACCTTAAGGTGGTCGAGCCCTCTGTTGAGGTCAAAGAGTGTAAACCAACAAACAACACACACAGTAAGTCTACTCCTACCTGCCAAGTGTCAAACCTTTTGTATCTTTTTTCAAGTACTGTTTACCAGCCCCCCACCTGTCAGTCTGTCATCAACACACACTGGCGTAACAGACACATTCAGTACTTTCTGATTAGTAGATAACTGTACCAGTCTGCATTGTAGCATACCTGCCAACCCTCTGTGATACAACATGAACATAAATTGATTAGCACTAAATCAATCTGATGCCAGTACATGTAAATTATGAAATAAAAATTAACTTGTATAATGTAGACTTGTACAAAGTACTGTATTGCTAGCTGACAAGTTTAAGATGCTGACTGTATTAATACCAACAATGTACAACAATGCACAAGCCAACAACATTATATTTTCTTTTTTATTTAAGAAAAAGTTAAAATCCCATCAAACATCAAAGCAAGCTGGATTCATAAATTATTGACTATATTTGCATACATTCTACTACAGACAAGAATAGAGGAAACATTGATAATAAAACAAAATTTTCTATTTTTGAATTATTATATTTAATTGTGATCTAAATGTAATTTTTATATACAGCAAACATGCTACACGATTATTTTCATGTTAGTTTTCACAAAACACGTAAACTGAGTCTATTCAATCACAGGGGCCCAGTTGGCTGAGAGGTGCAGGGCGCTTGCCTTTACAAATCACACATGTCTAACCTCTGTCCATGCAAGTTTGAGTCTCAGCTCAACCAACATGGATATGTGAGAAAGCTTGCCAGTAGCTTCCTATGTGTTGGTGGTTCTTTCTCAACCAATAGTTATTATTATTACTGCTGCTATGTACAGCCTATCATATGCTGAAAAATGGTGTTAAACCCCACAAAGTAAAACTATCCAATCATGTTTTAGCATGTTTTCTGGTGATTTTATTTTATCTGTAATCTGACAGAAATGAACAAGTGATGAAGTTTATTCAGGATGACCACCAACTTCTTTAAAAGCTCCTTTCTTAAGAGAATGTAACCTAGTATCAATAATTTTGAAAGAGGAACAGGGGTTTTTGTTAGAAAAAGAGGATATTGGGCACAATAGCAGCGATCATGTGTTATGATAATGACTCTACACTGTATGCATTATAGTACAGTGAAACCTGTCTTGAAAGACCACTGCTATGTGAGACCACCTGTCTTGAGAGACCATATTCTCAATGCACAAATTTAATGATTACATAGCATTGTGACCTGTTATGAGAGACCACCTGTCTTGAGAGACCATAATTTTATGGCAGAAAGGGTGGTCTTTCAAGACAGGTTCTACTGTATTCACACACCCTCCTGTTTGTTTGTACACCAGCACCAATTTTAAAAATGAAAAGCACCAAGGATATTAAAAATGCACAAAACTTAATCAATTCATGAATCAATTTACAATTTCTATCCTGACTGTTGCCAGGGGGTCCCAAATACTGTCAAGTTATTGGCATTTCAAATCCAACCAGCATTTTTAAATAATACGATTGCCATATTTTGAAACGGCAAGTCAACATTTTCAAGCAATAGATTTTTAGTTACTCTCTTTTAACACATGTGTACAAGTGTCCCATCTTTTTATTTGTTCCCTTTTTTTTTTTTTTTTTTAAAACAGAAATATTAAAAATAGACATTACAAATACTGGATGCAGACAAGTTTTTACTGAAATAGTCTGTCTGCTTGTTAACACTGAGAGTTTCTGTTTAGTCTGCAACGTCAATAAGCTGACAGTGGCTTATAACCTAAGTTTTCATTGGTCACTGCCGTAGCTGCAGCGTCTGAGTGCACTTTTTAAAACATAGCAGTCTCGAGTATTCTGTACTGAAAAATAGTGATCTTTCTGACTTGTTTCATTTTGATGTAACCTTCCTAATGTAGATTTTAAAACTGAATATCTGAATATTGTAGTAAACAGTGAGTTTGCATCACTGGTGTGAACTGCATATATTAAAATGCATAGTGTATCTAAAATAAATGCTACTGTAAAACACTTGCATGCACTCCCTTTGCATACATGTAGATATTTTCATGTTTCAAACACCCAAAAAGACATTCTCATGAATACACTGACCCTAAAATTTGTAGGATTTCAGCACTTTTTACATAATGGTGCAAGACATGTCAGTTTGTTTATAAGGTGATGACTGCGTTTGCTGAATTTGTAAAATGTTTGGTTGCAAAATGAAGAAACTAATAGTTCGAGGAGTTAAGTGTTACTCAGAAAATATGTTACCCCATTATCACATGAAAGCAAAATCTGGGAAATTTGTTTTATCATCAGAAACTAAAGGAATTAAGTAATGCTATATTCTTTTAAAATGTAAAAGGATTTGCTTTTCAAGGCATAGGCAAACACAGGAAATATGACACTGAAAGCTCACACTTGGCAATCATGAGGCAATTTGTAAATAAATGAAACTGACATAGCATAAGAAAGATGTGGGGGTCTCAAAAACCACCGATTCAAAATTCAACCTGTGCATTTTTATGATAAAGATTTTGATGGTCCTTATCAAAGTTATATGAAGCACCTTTCATTTATACTCCCATAAGAACCTTTTTGTCATAAATCATTTAATGGTCCTGTCAGATCTTACCCAAGGATCAGAGCTAACACTATTCCTGTTAATCATATGAGCCATATGTTTACAAACTTTTATTTCAATGCAGGAACTGAATATATACATTATATGATGAGGAATTTGTTTCTGCTAAAGGATTTGAAAAAACAATTGGGTAGGAAGGTCAATACTAAGTTTTAGTGATTTTCAATCCAGTTCATGTCAGTTTCCAATTGAAATTTGCCAGCTTAAAGTTGAAAAAGAGGTACTAAGAGTACCAATTTTTTTCTGTGGATGTGATAAAACAGTGTTCTCAAAAGATTTCAAAACTAACGAGTCATTTGACCCTTGACCCCCTAATCTCACAAGTTCAAATTAAAATCTTGATAGTCAAAACTGAAATCTCAATACAGTGAAACCTGTCTTGAAAGACCACTGCTATGTGAGACCACCTGTCTTGAGAGACCATATTCTCAATGCACAAATTTAATGATTACATAGCATTGTGACCTGTTATGAGAGACCACCTGTCTTGAGAGACCATAATTTTATGGCAGAAAGGGTGGTCTTTCAAGACAGGTTCTACTGTAGTAGTTAGTTTTTGAGTCATGAGCTCATAGCTGTGATTGTTCATTATTCATGGAGCAAACTAACCTTCAATATTTCTTGTCTGGCTGAATAAAGAAAAACACTTGTACAGAATTATGTAAGAAACAAAGAAGCAAACAGCACGAAAGACATGGCCATTACTGAGTGTTCAAATTTTTAATAATTATGTATATATATGACTGTATATCTGCCATATTAACAGAAAAAGATTTTTTTTTTAAACTTTGCTATATTTTTAACTTCTAAACCTCTTATATTTTTAATTCCAATGCATCAACATGAACAAGGCATATCCAGTTTTATCAAGGATGAACATCACAATTAGTGTCTTTTTTATACTCTTAAGTTATGTCAATAAAACATGTCATTTAATTACTTCCTCCTATCTTTACTCTTTACAAATTTAGCAACAACCCTCTCAATGTTTTTGACTGATGGACCTTCTTTGCACATCTTGATGAATTCTGTTAACTTCACATGATCCTATAAAGACCTTGCCTTTGTCTTCAAACAATATGGTGAGATCACAGGGTATAAAATTTGCAGAACATAAAGCATTACAAACTGACTATGATCCCTTTCTCTCTAATTTTTGGACTTGCCCACGAGCAAGTACCTTGAAAACTTGAGCTTGCCCAAGCTGAATCTGAGCTTGTCCCAGGAGTCAGGCAAGTGAATTTGTAAATCCCTCATGTTACAGAAGGTTTGCAGCTGCTTACGACTACAGCTGAGATGAATATCACATTTGGTGTTCAAATACTCGCTGAATGTATTCTGATTGGAAATGAATATTCATCTGTATCAAATCCATCCTCCTATTTTTTTGTCTATTTCATGACCCCTACCCCACTCACAATAAAATGTCCAAATTTCAGATAGGGAGTTTCTACTACGGCGTAAGAAACTCGTATCCAAATGTCACAGGTGATTGTTTAAAATGAAACCCAGACATGGGTATTTACCTCATTTTATTAGTAATATGAACACTGCAGTAGGTCACCATTGGTGTGAATAGGCCTTTTGGCTTCTGTCAACAGTTTATTGCAACTCTACATAAGGCAGGCACTCACTCAATGGTTCCCATCATGTAAAATTTTGCACGATTCACATACTAGCTTCCTGAAAAATGTATTACTTATTCTCAAAAGGTATATTCACATAAACAAATTTTTGGGCTAAAATTTAGGGATGAAAAGTAAAGTCAGATATGAAACGAACTGGATATGGAACTTTTAAACTTGTCACTTCTGGTAAAGAAATTGTGCTTCCTGCACAGAACAACATGACACTGTTCAAGTTTGGGTTTTCTCGATCAAATGAACAAAAGGAACCAACACTCTCTCTGCCGTCTCACCTCTGTCTGCGTGGGTTCGAGTCTTGGGTTTGGCTAACGTGGGTACGTGAGAAAGCTTGCCAGTAGCTTCTCGTGGGTCCGTGGTTCTTCCTCCACCATTTATACTGGCCAACATGTATAGCCTGTCTTGTGCTGAAAAATGGCGTTAAACCCTGCAACAACTCTCTGGCAAGCAGAAGGAAACTTCTGCAACTGTCTCAACTTATTAACTATCAACGTTTTCTTGGCATCACAAATGAAGGCCCCAAAGAATTTCCAGCAATGATGGAAGGCCAAATTCAGTTGGCTTTCTCCCACAGAAAAGGGAGGCATGGTATGGTGTAAAAGCTGAGTAGGGAAAAGCGTGTTTAACTCACCAGAAGGATCATATAATTTCCAGCAGCCAGCTTTCATATGACAGCAGGCAATTTTGGGGCAATTTTTTCTATTGTACTATATAAAAAAAATTATTTTGTTTCTGTAGTACCCGTGAAATTAGATTAAGCTTATCTTGCATAATTATCATCACAAAACTGAATAATGATAAATATACTTAAGTATGAAATTTTCTTTGTTTGCCTTTAATTATTTATTTTTTTATATTTTTGTTCTCAAGCTTAAGTAAATATGTCACGATCAACAACCCCTGAGGTTCAGAATAACCCCATGAAAAATATCAAGGGGTACAAAATGCCCATTGACTTGAACTGTACGGGAACCACTGGATACAGTACTAGGAAACTAGTTCCCCATATCAGCCAAGTTTGGGAGTAGACCATCACATGTAAAGAGGGATTCCCTGTGAAAGAAATGATCTGAAACTCAACATTTACTCCAGTTTGTACATTAGACTTACATATAATGGCTATTTATATGTAAACTAATGACAATATGCATGCTAAGTTTGCACAGCATGCATTTGTTTCATTGCTCTACATCTCATACCTACAATTTTAATATATCAGACAAGTTAGGTAAAGCATCCTTACAATCACTGTGATACTGTTTCATACTGCTAGACAACTTCATGATGAGAATAATGATTATGCAACTGGATGTACTGTCTGGATATGTGTATGTGTTTTACTGGATCAAGGACAAGATTAACTCATTAACCCCTGGAGGTTTTTGTCGTTTTCGCCTGAAATGCGAGTAGGAAACCCATTTTGGGGGCTATTTCTGAATACATCCTAAGACATCGACCTCCAAGACATTTTAGGTTAACCTAATGCCTAGTTGTGTTAGAAACATCGTTTTTCATTGGCTATTTCGCCTGAGCATGAGCAGAAGGGTAAATGCTGGATTTCTTTTTTTTTTAATGGACCCATCATTTTCGTGTCGAGACCACTCTTTATTCTAAATGCTCATCTTATCACGTTTTGCAAAGGTTCACCTGTCTGTGTGCAGTTCAGACTGGTCTGTCTTAGATCTGAGGCCAAAAAGTCTAAAATCCGGACACAAAATCGGATTCCGACCTCAGGCGAATTTTGGCTGGAAAAAAATCAGGTCCAAAAAGTTACGTTTTTCCCTCTGTATTTTGTAGTGCAACTAGAACATCCATATTATTTGGTATCATCGTAAAGCTACATCTGTCTACCTTTCTATAATACCACCCACTTTATTGTGTCATACATGACCTTGATGCTACAGTGCTCAGAAGTAGGCTACCACCTCCTGCCATGTAAACGCAGCGCCAGAGGGTTAATGAGTTAAGAAACTATGATGGTTTATAAACCTAAAAACGTGTTTCTTCAACATAAAATTTTATTCATCAAAGGTTCCATCAATAAACATGTTTTATCAAATGTAGAAAATATCATTCAAAGACATATTTTTTGCCAGCAAGACCAGTAAATTAACATTATGTGTATTGTACAGTACAATTAATTTTCATGAACTTTAGGGGGTTTTTTTCCTAGTGATGCCACCATCAATATGAAAATCATACATATTTTAAGAAAATAATAAACAGAAAATAGCAGAGATGTGGAAATACAGGATTCAGTTGGAATTGGGTACTTGTTCCTGTGTCACTGACAGGCACCTGCTTGTTCTTGACATGGTTACTGATTATGTAAAAACTGCAGTCACACAATTATGTCATATTCAAGCAGGCATAAGAAAGAAGAAGTGAAATATTTTCCTTACACAAAATTACAACATGCACATATGGCTTTGTACTAATGCACAGCAAAAACAGTAGCAAGTCTTAATTAACATCACACGCCTGACACCTACAACTCGTATGTTTCTGTTCGGAAGTCAAGTCAGCTGACCCATGCTCATCTTAGTGATACAAAGCTGACATCTGCATTAATAACTTTAAAGAAAATAAAGCATATGTCAAAATTTAAGCACAATGATAATTAGATTCCTTTATAACGACTTCAAAACTTGAATAAAATACAAAAAAAAGTTAATATATTTGAGTTTAACCTTCCAATGTAAAATAATAACTGGGGGACAGTGCTAATTGTGTGACTGACTGACCATAACTGCACAAAGCAAAATGAATGTCAGACAACAGTTCACAAATTGGCAGAGCTCTAGATGATTGATACATAAAGGCTTTGTTGTTATTATAATTACCTTGTGAGTCACAACTTGAAATTTTGATGATATAGCAGGTTTGAAGTTGTTCCCTTGTAAACTAATTCAATGTTGCATAGTTTACAATTCACCTTATTTCTTTTGCAAAATACTGCCAAATTCACTAATTAAACAGATAAATATTCAAATACCAATTTTCTATTTGAATATTCACAAAAAGTATTCCATTATGAATATTTGATAATTCATTTTAGCTTATTTGTGACATGTTTACAGGTTGTAATAAGTTTTTGCAATGTTTAATTTTGATGGCTGTAAGAAAACCACCTGAAACAGAACATGACAGAATGCAACCCGAATTAGATTAGTTCACCAAACCATTTAATGCAACTGTAAAGCATGATTAATATCTCAATTATTAAAATTCAGTTTAATATCCCAAGTTCAGTGTTTTGCAGCATTCACAAAATACAAGTGCCATTTCAAATTTACAAAACTGCAATTAGTTCCAAAATCAATGGAGTAATATACCCAATTAATAACAAAAATTATTTTCCAAAGCAGTGGTTATCAAATAAAACTTATTTGTATGGACCACTTGAACATGAGTCTTGGCAGACCACTTACTTAATGATCTTTCCTTCTGTTGATTGAACCATTAGCTAAAGTGCTTTACATAAAAGCACTACATACAAAAATAATAATAAACATTTTTGTTCTACAAATAAAAGCACACAACTCATGTTAATATCAGCAGTCTTTCCTTTCTAATGGACCACTCCGGTGGCCTAGTGGTTAGAGCGTCCACCCAGGAGGCAGGAGGTCGCAGGTTCGAACCCTGGCTGAGTCATACCAAAGACTTTTAAAAATGGTACTAACAGCTGCCTCACTAGGCACTCGGCATTAAGAGGTTAGTGTTAATGACTGGTCAATCTGATGTCAGGATAATCTGACAGGGTGGGAAATGATGCCACATGTCTGCAGCATGATGCCCCAGTGCTAGACATCACTATGAATTGCCACACTGTGGACATTAAAGCGATATGACTGAAAATTTTTTAAAGCTACATTAAAAATCCAAATCACACACATACACTCCTTTCTAATGCGATGGATGAGCCTGTTTTTTTTCTTTCTTTTAATTAGCTAAGTTCAGGTGCTTGATTGTTCCACATATCACCTGCATGGAGCTCATGGATCACAGTTTGAGAACCTTTGATCTAGAGCTCTGAAGATAGAATGTCTCCTCAAATATGCTATCAACCTAAGTCAGGAAGAACAAGAGAGCTTTGATCCACTGCCTTTCTAATAGCCAATAAACTGAGAGTCTACAAGTATAAATTACGACATTAATTACTCATTAAAATTTGCAAAATGATATCATTTTACTTGAAAAACATTCACAGTCAAGTTCCAACTGAAGTATGTCAGGAAGTAAGTCAGACAAAGAAGTTTTTGCTGTACAGGGTAACTGGACTCTTCCAAGTTTAAAGATCGGTGAGTCAAGTTCCACACATATATGTAACCATACAAACTTGCCTGAAAAGCCACCATTGCCCTAGTAATCACTTTAAGTAACTAAACAACAACAATCTGATGGCCCATATAACCAAACTTTTTAATAAATCAGCTGGGATGGAAGTGTATGTTTTGGGATTTTTAACATAGCATAACAATTTGAGTCATATCGCCATGATGTCTGCAATGTGATAGATGTGTAAATGCTGAATGTCAAGGCAGCTGTTAGTATCATTTTTACAAGTCTTTGGTATGACTCAATCTATTCAAACTCAGATCTACGCTGTCCTACATGAACCAGGGGTCACGCTACCAGGTGAAGTGGGCGACTAAGTCGCCTAAAAAATGTAAACTTCACCTTCTTCTGTTAGGAAAGCAAAAACGACTTCGCCCTCTGATTTTCTTCAGAGGTACATTTTTGAGATGCCTTTTGAGATGCCCCCTCACCTTAGGCAGGTTTATTCGAGTATTGTGTTGTAGCGAAATGTATTCTTCAAGCTGTCAGTAGCTAGGCCTAGTTTTGATATCAATTATGCTGACAAACTCTTGCACATTCACAGGCATGTGTTTTGACAGCTGATTGACCATTAACCATTTCCTGAGTTGGCAACTAGGCCCCTATCACTACTCAACTTACGCATGTTATCCTTTGATGATAAAAACATACAAACTTCTGTTTCGAAACTTTAACAATAATATGTATATAGTAATTTGTGTTTTAAGAATAAAATCGGTGATCTGTATATTTTAATTGCCTCTTGTATACTATTTCATCATAAAATTAATTTCAAACTGTAAGTGTATCAGTAACGGGGAAAAAATGGCAGACATCGCTATGTCTGGGAAGTACCAGTTTATTAGATTGACTATTTTCGTAAATCATCAAGCAAATATATGCAGAAAAATGTACAATTCATAGAAAGCAAAGCCTAGTTATTATGTTATTTAGCGTAAGATTGAACTTTAAAATGCAATTATATAGGTCAAAAACGTATGAAACAATGCTATGTTGTGGAATTCGCGAGAAGTGTTGTAAGGTCAAAGTTGTTTTCTAACTTGACTTATATTTGTGAAAATAAGGGTAAAAGCTGCGAAGCAAATAATATTTAATCAATGCCTAAAATTAATACAAGTACGTAGACAAATAAATAAACCATAAATTTGCAATCCTATCATGGACTGTTGTAGTGAAGCTATATAAAGTGAGTGATTACATTACGAAAACCCCTCCTTCTAAAAATAGATGCAGTCACGTCTGTGTTGATTTGGTTGGAAGGAACGGTTTAGTTCATATACCGACTATAAATGAGTGATGTCAGTAATTTTATGCATTTTAGTGTGTTATGTATGAATAGTTACGGTAATGTTTTATCTGCAACAAAGAAATGAGGACACTTGTGTATTTGCCCTCATGTACATGGTACAGGGGTTGTGTCAAACGCATTTAGAAATCTTTGAAAGTGCAATTATTGTGAACTTTTAAAAAGTTTATAAAAAATAATACAAAAATATATTTTAAAAAATTGATTAAGGGTAATTGATTAAGCATTTTTACCAACTTGCAATTACGATAATGTAATCTAGATACTCAGTTAAATTTTGTTACAATGCAGTTTCTATTATTCTCTTTTAGAGTCATATGGCCAAAATAACTAAGAAAATTTTCTACTAGAAAATAAAGTATTGCTTAAATCCAATGTTAAATGCAAATATGAATACTGGGAAATAGAGGGCATAATTTAAATAGGGTGCAAAAATATGTGCTTCACTGGCACAGTTATCATCTTAAATTGATGCATATTAAATGAGAAATACACCTGTAGTGAAAATAGAGAAGGCATATATAATATTTTACTTTATTCAGAGAACATCGCATTTGGTACATATACGTGTATACTGTTTATATATACATGTCTAATGCATAGCAATGAATAAAGTATCAACACAGTGTACTCACCCACGAATCACGTCACATACACTGAATCCACAATACAAGTAATTCCATCGAAAATATGCACAAACAAATTTAAAATATTCAATAATTTTGTCACAGGTCATATAGGTCTGAATTCAGCGGAAAAAATAGCACAATCACGTAACGAATGATGAAGCACATTTACTTTTCAGTACGCCCGAAGTCGGTAAAAGTTTGTGTTTTAAGAGCCGTCGGTAGATTTCGCAAGCATAAACTTTTTTCCTGTAAAAAGGAAACTTTCACAGCACAGTAAAAATGTTCCAGTCACGTTGGAAAATGAAACAATCCATCAGATTCCATTGCTTTTATTTAAGTTCGGTAATGACTTCCTTTGATGCAGGGTACATGCATTATTGAAGTCACCGCTAAAGGACAGCTTTGGAGAACCAAAGAAATGCCAGTTTCTTATTGTGGCGGCAACATCAAAAAATTGTATTGCATGATTGAGGCTGATTTTTTTCCCATTTGCTTAGTACGTTTTCATAACAATCGGTGCTTCAAAGGTAATGTTTTCTTTGAAATTTCAGCTATTTTATCTGGGTACATTTTTAAAAAAAATGAATTGGCCGTCGTATGGTCAATTGTAGTTACTGTTCCTCCCTGCCTATTGAATAGACGTGAGAGATTTTTTAAATTTTTCTTTTTACATTTATGGTAGTGGAGTGATGCTGCCTTCCACGCATGCAATTGACGAGATAGACGCAGGTGCTCTGGTCTGATGACAGGGATTACTACAGAAAACGTAAATGTTCTGAAGGATTTAATTCTGAGTGGAAAAAAAGAGGAATTTTACTTACCATCCACATACAAATGTCAGTCTATGTAAATATATTAATTACTAGTGAGCGGCCGAAAATCCGAAAGACAGATTATGAGATACTGCCTCGTCCGGTTGATCTCCACTACCAGAAATGTAAATTTGAAAAAATGCGGATATCTCAAAACATACAGTACTCATGCTAGATGTCAACATAAGCGGATTATGATATAACAATGCACTGTTAAGATGGTTTGTCAATATGATCAAAGAATTTGTTAATGTAATAGATACATTTCAATGCATTTTATATCAACATTACAGGTCTCTGAATTTCTCCACTCCAAACCAATGGTTGTATATACAAGTTTAAACAGCCAACAATGTCACTGATACAAAAAACAATCGCCATATGGTATATTTTGCCGCCAATAAGGAAAAAAAGTCTCAATTTGCTACATTGGCGAAGCCCTGCGCGATTCCTGAATAAATTTTTACATGTTATTTTTTGTACTTTTAAGAAGAAAACACTATTTTTTCTTGTATGAGAAAAATGCATATAAAATTTCAGTAGCCACGCCACGATCGTCTTGTATTATTCATACGCGATTCCCTAAAATGATAATAAACTTTTTTTGCTTTTTATTATTTTTAAGAAAGGATTTTTTTTTCGTGTGCGAGAAAAATACATGTATATAAAATTTCGGGAGCCACACCACAACCGTATTATATCTGAATTCGTGTTATAATGGAACGTGCTATAGCAGCGTCACATTGTGTGTATATATATATATATATATATATATATATATATATATCTCTCTCTCTCTATATATATATATATATATATATATATATATATATATATATATATATATATATATTGCATTTCTTGCTTCGCATCCACTTCTCCCTAAAATTCAAGTCTAGCTTGACCCCTGATGAACATCTGACGACAACCGCTTGAAGGTCATGTTCTGGTGACCTTTTAATTAGCCAGCGGAAATGCAGCTTTCAAAAATCTGAAATTGAATCAAATCGTTCGGTACACATTCATGCTCTTCATCCACACTGAGAGTCTATAAATGCAAAGATATAAGACTTCATATGATTGGTTGATAAAATTAGCAAATATGGTAATAACACAGGTTACCAGAACATGACCCCTAAGCGGTCGCTGTCAGATCTGGAGATCTGATTTTAATCAGATTGTGGTATGACTTGGCCATTGTTCAGATCCATGAGCTCATGCATCCGAGACGGATGCTCTAACTACTTAGACCACAGGAGCAGTCTTGCACTGAAGTAGCTAAGAACACCGAAACCATCCATCCTGTAAATGACACACCATGGACCCTAAATCAGTTGACTTATATCTGAGCACTGCATGTATCAAACACTGAAGGCCACAGGGTCACCTACTTTCAAATTTTAGTGGCCATTTCAATGTTTAGGTTGCAATGCTTTAATAATTTAGCTGACATAGATAATGTAAACTAAACATAACCAAGTCAGAAATCAATGACCGAAAGACAAAAATAATATTCTTACTTAAGGCGAAAATATCAGGAACAATCATTCAAATTATATAAATTGCAAAAGGTTGCCTTCGATAGTGAGGTATACTGATCTTAACAGGAATGTGGGATCATCTGTACAGATATGCTAGCAATAGGAGCAGACTGTACACAAACAAAACAGGAACTGGATTTGCAGTGGTTTGTATTGCCTACTGCCCCTCCATATTACAAAGTTTTTTTAACAGGATGTACAAGATTGTTGTAAATATGCATTTTAATGTCAAAACATTGAAATAAAAAAAAAAAATGCAACAACAAAAATGCTGGGAGTATGAAGCATAAGCAATACATTTTGGTAATCCACTTTCTTCCAAGAGGGCTAAATAAAAATACAAATAATGCAGGCTCAGAACCAAATTAATGTGCATGTACCTCATAGTCATCTGCCTACAAATATAAGAATCCAAAATTCAAGACTTGATTCAGCATTTTAACAACCCATGCATCTATGAATCACAAAATGCCAGACAACTATTTAATATGTACAACTTCAAAATTTCCAATGGATGAAAGCTTTCATATTTTTTATTAGAGATTTCAGCTGTTTCAAGTGTTTATGGTTTCAGGGAACTGAATGCTGGATTGCACAAGTCATATGCAAAGTATTACAATGATTGATGAAAACTGAAAATTTTTTGTTGTTGCAAAGCATTACTGATTCACCTTTTCAGGGCCCAACCATCTTCCTTATTACTTGCAGCTGTGTATTTCTTCTCTGTTACAGCAGATAATAGCAGAAAGTATTAACATGAACACTGCAAATGGCACATTATACCTTCACCCCATGATTAAAAGTTCTCAAAATCTGTGTACAAAAACCACTTATAATTTTTAGTCAAGGTGACCCTGACGTTTGAACACGAACTGAAAATCAACTTTTCCTTAAGCCAGGCGTAAGCCAGCCACAATTTGGTCCAGGCATGTGATGTAAACTATTTGTTTTTGTACAGACACCATTTTTCCAACAAGTGACCTTGACCTTTGGCCTTAAAATCAATGGGGTTCTTCCTTAACCCAAGTACATGATATCCACAGAGTTTAATAACTGTTGATGGTGGAAAACTTGCATTATTGTGCTGGAAAATCATTTTATTATTTCAGTCAAAGCAACCTTGTAGCTTTTGACCCTGAAATCCTAATGCTTTAAGGTATGCAAGTTTTATACCCTGCAATCTCACCACAGTACATGTATCAGCACCTTTATTAAGTATTTACATATACCGCATTCTTCTTCTACATAAATTAGCCCCGTTATTCTCAACTATTATATGTGTCATTTCCATCCAGTAGTCATTATCAAAGTCAGTCTCACACTTTCTCATGTAAACATGATATTGTGAATATTTACTATTTAAAAAAAGTTTTGACAATAAGTAAATATTTACATTTTAACTTACCAGTTATGTTTTAATTGTAAAATATTTGTACATAACTAAGATTCATGAACTTTCAGGTCCCAAGTTAGCCTCAGGCAGCTGTGTCTGATTGTCCATTCTAATATCTACACAATCTGCTTTCAAAGATTGTTTTTATGCATGTCAACAATTTGATTGTGAGTCGGAGAAAATTATTAATACAATTAGTGAGATTTCTTTGATCTCTCTGGAAAAAAGACATTCATCTTTAATGATTAACAAAAGTAAGATTTTATTCAAAGCATGATTTTACGAAAACATAGCACCTACAAGTGGTGTTTATTATGCTTTTTTCTTCATATGATAATTACAGGAGAAGAATACATACTTAAGGTTTGGCAAACAATTAAATGAACAAAAATAAGTGTTCTCAAATCATTCTCAAAAGTCCGAATGTCACATATTTTGATGCACGACATGAATATCAAGGTGACTAGATAATAACTGTTAAGTCAATGTATAAATTAAGTGTTCACAGCTCCTTCAGTTACAAGAATAAAGTACAGTCCAGCTTTCATTCTCACTCTCTTAAAATGTCGGGATTTCCAAACCCATCTCAAAATATCTATTTATCTGTATATACACATGTGCATATCTATTTTGCTCTTCTAACTATACCTGCATTCTAACACATTTTAATCTATGTATGTACAGTACCTACATGTATATATTTTGAGATAACTTTAATTATAGGCATATGGTTATAAGGCAAAGCAGGTCATACCGTACCCAAGTCTTTTTGTACCCAAATGAGTTATTTTGTACCCAAAGTGTAAGGGTGCAAATTTCTGTCTATCTATAAAGAGCACATTAATTTGGGCAGGTGAATGATCAATTAGATTTATGGGGACTGGTGCATGTTAAATCGCCATACTTCAAGGATTTTTAATGGCTCTATCATTAGAGGTAGTGATTTTTAATTAAGCAATCGTTTATTTAACAGTCAAACAGACTGGAAGGGAAAAGTTAACTTCGATCTTATATCGGAAATGTCAGATTTGAAATTTTCCAGAATCAGTTATTTGGAAATCCTGAGGTCAGGCAGACTGCAATTTTGGCGCCTGGTTGTAACAGGCGGGTGATATATTTAATCCGGATTGGTTACGCTAGCTGAGAGGCGTGGTTCCCACACGAAATTTCTTGGTTTTAATGTGTCCCATCGCAAAATTTAGTCAGTCTGCGTTTTTCTGCAAGAGAAAGCAAATGTAGGAGACTCCGAGTTTGAATTTAGAAGAAATTCACTCATAAAATAATTATCCAAGGGGCCAGATGTCAGGAAAGTTGACGGACACAATTCTGGTGGTAGAAGCGAGCAAAGCTTGAAAGCACAAGGGGAAACAGCTCTACTGGACACATCCACGTACCTACCTATCCAAGTATCTACGTACTTACATATCCACCTACCCACACAAAGTTCGAGGGCCGAAAGGGGTGAGACAATAGAGAGTTTGGAGAAGGGAAAAGTGGAAAGGACCAAGAAGAACAGCCAAAGTGAAGTTGGAATGAACTGGAAATAAGCAGGTTATGAAGTTGTACAAGGCAATGACTTCAACTGTTCGCTCGATTCTATGATGAACCAATTCTATCATTTAAAACAGATCAGCTATTTATATAAGTATATTTGAGTTTGAAATTCGGTGAATGATTTATTTAAAAAAGAAGCGTATCTTCCTACTGTAATGCATTATCACGGTTGTTTGTGTAATTGATTAAATTGTTATTTTTCATGTATGGGGGTTCATGTCATTCTGTTTTATATATCTGCTCAGATCTCTATCTATTCCACCTATAAGTTTCACACCTTATATTAATATTTACTCGATCTGGGCAATAACACCGAAGGCGATCGCCCTCTAGATAATGATAACCCAATAAAGCGGACACCTTGTAAGAAGGTACAATCCGTCAATTAAATCAATAATCCAATTTCCACCACTACCCAACACAAAGCAATGGTCGTTTCGTACCCAAAACTAGAGTTGTTTATTGCACACATTTACCGGTAAGTATAAATATAACCAATAAGATTTTATATAAATACAGTTTCTACATAATTCAAATTGTTACACATTCAATTTAAGGCATTGCCTTGGTGACAGATGTATTCCTTATTAGCTGGGGCGCATTATAGATGTGTTTTATTGCTGGCAGAATCCAAGTATGCCTAAGTTTATTCAATTATTTCAAACATTAAATATATTATGTGTGTGTGTGTTTGTGTGTGTGTGTGTTATAATGTTGTGACAAGTTAAATTTCACCCATCCACCCCACGAGAGTATTTATGTACATTTTATTTGGGAGGATAACAAAATAAAACATATTATGCCAAGCAATGAAAATAAATTTTCACTCCATAATTTCAGTTATTTCAAATGAGAATTTCAGTTATGCCACTAACTTGTTTATTTCTTGTGATTGGTGAAATTGTCCAAAACTTTTGCACAAGAATGCTTTTGCAGCCGGCAGTCTACAGAAAAATGGCTTGGCTGTCTACAGTTTGAGTATCAGGGAGTAACAGCTGACAAAAGTTGAAATTAACACTAGTATTGGTCATTGGAGACCACAAACTTAATTAAGCAACACCATTTTATCTGCTTTCAGCCCATTATTAACAGACTGATGCATTTCTAGTTGCATGGAATGGATAAATATCTGTAATTGTTTCTGCCATGTTAGCCATTACTGAATAAAACCAAGAAAAATGGCAATGTTTGTAGATTTGAAAACTGAAAAAGAAAGGACTTATTCAATTATTTAAACCTGGTCAACGCATTCTTTTTCTTTTTACTTGCAATAAGAAGTTGTTGTTTTTGATATAGATGCTATTATTTAGTGAAAACAATACAACTGTTTATCAGTTCTTCGACAATGTTTTGCTCAGATATGCTTTACTCATGCAATATACGTGGCAGAAACAGTTTATCAAAGATTTGTAATCAGAGAAGGAGCAGTAAATGTGACAATATGGTATATTTGACAGTGTACAATAATGGGTACGAATTGACCATCACCTTGGGTACGAAATGACCAATTTCTACTGGATACAAAATGACTTGGGTACAGATTGACCATAAGCTGTTATAAGGTGACAACAAAGAAAACAAGTTTCAATAAATATTATGCAATTTTCTTATAATATACCATATTTGATCTTATTGTTTTTCAAATATCAGGATACTGAGTTTGGGGCAAACTTAGTTCTCCAACCTAAGAGGTATCACAATATATTTTTGTTTTGGTTCAACCCAAACATAAACAACATGTGATAGTATTTACATTGTAAGACAAGGCAAGCTCAAATTTTCCAAGGACAAGTTCAGTTTTGGCAAGCTGACTTTTATACAATTTATAAATCCCCGATTTATATACGTACAAAAGTTTGTCACTGATAATTGATTAAGGTAAACACTTTAAGCCTCCATCGACAACAATTTGTTATTGGACGCTACCTACTACCGAACATCTTGGTAAACAATTGGCTGTTACAGCACATGTAATTCAGTTAATTATCTCCCCTGATACCTGTACTCGAAACACATTTACGAAGACTAAATTCAAGCGCTACAAACTGGCATAACTTTATTTTTTTGATACAACAAATAATATTGCGCGAAAAAGCCCATACAATAATACATTAAAGGCGAAAAATAAAAAAAAAAATAAAAAAAACAAAAAAAAAAACAAGTGGCAAAGAGAAAGGCAAGCAAAGGTAGAGGTGTGAGTGGGTAGTTTTGAGGTGCAAAGCTATGCAACTGGTCGCGATCAGATCGAGATAAATTTCTGGTGAACTCTATGCCAACTTTCAGATCAAAGCATCACATACGACTCGAGACAGTACAAAGCAAACTTAAAAACGGGTACCAAACAATGTAATAGACTTTGTACGTGAAAAATTGTGTTTCTACAGCGCAAATGTTAGTAAACAACCAGTTTCTCACCTTTAACACTTGTAATTATCCCTGTTATTAGCACGAATGCCAAGCACTTCTCCATCCTAACGGACAGGCAGGATATTTCGAAAACGAGCACATACTAATCCCGGCATTGAGTAGTCAGCTGCACACTAAAATTCTGGAAGATACACATGTTATCATTCTCACGTCTGCCATTACAATGTATTACAGTGTACAGAACTACTTTCACATTGCATGTAGATATTCTTCCGCTGACACTGGCGCCGGCAAGCCCGAACATCCCAATTGGATGCAAGCGTATTATGCACAAAATGTCAAGTTGATATTTTGATTACAGTCTTTTCCTTATAATGTTGTGAACAAATTATAACCGTTCTTAAACCTTTTATACTGTTTCAATTAAATTCTTATCCGGCATATCCAGAACTATTTTATGCGAATTAAGAAATTCTATAATTGTCTTCTTCGGGCACATGCCAAAATGACGACCATCAATTAGAAAGGAGGTCACTCGTTAAGTTCATCCCTACATCAAATCCTTAAATCAAACATTGGGTAGATCTATTTCGCTGTCCTTGATTATAATTACCGTGTCATTTGCTAACTTTATTTTGTGAGTATTTTTATGTGTTGTTTTGCGGGGCTCTTTGATTTTACACATCAGCCAAGCACACGAGTATGCACCACACATGTTTCAAAGAAAGAAAGATGGACAGGAACAGGTTCTTGAATGGGAAGGCTAATCATATAGTCAATCAAAATAATGATCACATTGCAATTTTGTTATTGAACATATGTTGTCAGGATTTTACATGTTCCTCTACATCACCACCTGACTGTGTATGGGGCGTTTCCTTAAAATGATTTTCAATCCTGATCTTTACATATATTCCCTTACTTAGACACACACACACGCGCGCGCGCGCACACACACACATTCACACATATATATATATACATTCTCAAATATTCTACACAAAGAACCATTCATTTACAAACCCAAAGGTATTTATACTTCCTGTTTACTTGATGTGAAAGTAAAGAAAAAGCTAAGAAATCAATTCAAAGGTTGACAAAGGGGTTCACGTAATGGTGCAAAATTTTGTAGATAATTTCGCAGTGCATTCTGTCGTGGCCAGCGTGATGTGTAACATTAAGTTTGACGCATGGACTAGACCCGACCAAAAAGAGGCTGCAAGGGATGGGATCGCCTTTTTGGGGGGCATGAAATGAATTTTAATTGAGTTCGTTCGATAACTGCTTGACATATGTCAGTGTAAGGTCAAAGAGCGGAAAATGACAGAGGTGAGACAAACCAAAGCAAACATTTTGGGAAATCTTGGGCCGTATTAAATAGGTCATAAAATTATATTTTCCAGAATAATTATTAATAAAGGCGGACTAGAGAGGATTATTCTGACTACGATGGGAGTGTAAGATTTTTTGCGGCTAGAGAAAGCAACCCTTGTTGGGTAAGCTAAACGAGGGTGTGTGTGTTCTCAGACGGAATTCAAGGGTTTCAAAAATTCCACTCGTGAAATTAGTCTAAGTTTATGAGACAAGCCAGAATTTGGCTCCGGGAAATAATAGGTATTTCTTGTTAGATTGTCCAAGGGACAGGCCCGGCCCTAGGGCAAGGCGAACGAGGCAACCGCCTTGGGCCCCGCGCTGCTGACGGAAATCAACTCCACAATGCAATTTTTTTGCTTGGGGCCCCGCTCATCGCTTGCTGCCTTGGGCCCCGCACATTCTAGGGCCGTTTCTGCCAAGGGATGTGTGTCGGAAAGATGAGGATACGAAGGCGAGAGATTCAGCTGCATAGTATCAGTGAGATTCAATAAAGCACAAGGTTAGTCTCAACTGCATGTTAGTCTGTAATTGTTTGCAGAATTTATTCACTTTAAATTCATACTTCAATTTTTTCCTTGAGTTGAGAAAATAATCATGCTTTCGTGGTCTAGAATGTTATATGATTCACGAAGAATGTCATACAACAGTGGCGTCACTAGGGGAGTGCGGACCGCACCGGGTGACACCAAAATGACTGTCTATAAAAAAAAATTAAATTTTGTGTTGGAAGGAGGTCCATGGGGGCGACACCATGAATTACCGCACTGGGTGACACCAACCCTAGTGACGCCACTGTCATACAATATTTTGTTTGTTTGAATGCGTTCGGATTTAGTTGTTTTGTATGTAATAGACATCATGTAGTGTAAAGATTTCATGCATTTCTTCTGATACGAATTGTGGGAAGTAAATTGTCTGTCTTAAATTATTTGTATCATGTATGTTGATAACCAAACACCGTAAGAAGTGGGGGGGGGGGTCTCACATCATCCTCCCACCTCGTGACGGTACTTTTGTTTTGCTTCAACTCATCACTTCTATTAATCGCTTTGGCGACATATTTGTCAGGCCTTTTGTATGATAAGACATAATTTTTATAATAGGCGAGATTTGGCGTTATAGATGCACAACATGCCCTGCATATAACATATTTTGCAAGCAAAATAAATTGCAATTTCGGGGTAAACCGTTAATAACTTTTTCGACATCATCTTTAACAGTAATGTAATTTTCTACAAATTTGATTTGCGTGTTTCGCACGAAAAAAAGTTCCTCTTCTAAATACATGCGCCGAGATTAACGTTCTTTTCCAAGTATATTCTCCTATTTACCACTCATTTTATATGGCAGATATGATCTTAGTCTTGCCACTGTATTACTTTTTCATATATATATATATATATATATATATATATATATATATATATATATATATATATATATATAAAATTTGTTTTAGAAATATTATAACTCGGTTATGTGAGAAAGTTTGCCAGTAGCTTCTCGTGGGTCGGAGGTTTTTCCCGGGCAGGGCCGGTTTAACCCACTAGGCGAACTAGGCGGCCAACGAAGTACATTGTCGGGTTATTCATTTATTATCATTAATTATGCAGACTAAATAACGAAATTAATAAATTATCATGCCGAAAGTGTATTAATGCTAATGAATAGTTTATAATAAGCGATGCCCGGAGGGGAGGGGACAAGGTTGAAGGATCTCGTAGGGCGCAAAATACCTTTGCACTGGCCCTGTACCCGGGATTATTCTCGGTTCATCCTCGTCCAGATATACTCTGGTATTCGCACACCCTCAGGGGTATAGTGAAGTAGGAACTCTTGGGAACGGCGTTCTCTTATATTTGTTTGCTCGTTCCCTTACATTTTTTGCGCTCACCATTTTCCTCTGACATCTGGGTAACATGCCTTGTCTCACTTCTTTATTGCGGTCTCCCACTTCATTATTTAGCACTACACTACTACATACCTTCCCGTTTGTTTGTATCTCACACCCCCATTCAATTCTAAAACCGAAAAGCATTAAGAACATAAAACTGCATAAAACTTAGTCATTTAATTTTTTTGATTTATGATTTGTAATCTGACTGTCGCCAAGAGGGGCACTAACACTGTCGACTTTGTGGCATTTTAACGCAAACTAAAGATCCTTATGTAAACCCAATGCATTCCATTCCTGGTTTCTATGAATAGTCCATTTCAGTAAAACTGTGTCGTCTGCGTCCAATATTTGCAATGTCTAGCTTTAATGTTTCTAATACACATTCGAAAATTAAATAAGAGGAACTATTATATATATATATATATATATATATATATATATATATGTTTTCAAAGATATGTAACTCCAAAATTTACTGAATTGTTGAGGTTATTAAAGAAGGTGAACTACATCACACCTGTTGCTTGAAAACAGGCTAGTCCAAGCAAATATGGCGACAGTGTTGTTAAAAGAAACTCCCGTTTAATTCGAAACGCGAAGTTGACATTGCTTGGTACCCCTTGCCGACATTCAGGTTTGAAATTATAAATCAATGAATGAAATGAAGTTTTCTGTATTATTTTCGTATCCTTGGTTCCTTCTGTTTTTAAAATGGGTAGGAGGTACAAACATTCGGGACGGTGTGAGAATATAGCCACAATATAACCTATCACGTGCTGGAAAACTGTGTTCAATATATGGAGGTTTACGTATAGGGTGTGATATGGGGTGTAACGGGAATTTAACATTCGGCAACAAACTAATTTGAACCACTGAGGCTTCGTTCATTGACGTCTGCGATGGGGGACGGGGCATGGCCCTCTCTCCAGATTAAAAAAAAATCCATTGTACAGTATGGTCGTCCGCAGGAATTTGCCGCTCCCACGATTCTGGTTTGCAACCCAAGTCCCCTTAAAAAGAAAATCCTGAAGATGCCCGTGGATACATCGTTGGAAGTTGTTGACTTATAGTCTGAATATACCTCCAGCAGCAGGGAGGGCGAACAGACCAATGGTCGATAAACGCGAAAAAAGGCCGAAATTTAAAAAAATACTTTTCCAAGCAAAAAAGTGTCGAAAAGCGTCGACAAATTATTTTTTACGTTACTGGCCTCCGTAATATTTTTCGACTCGTGGTTGCGCCCTCCCTGCTGCTGTCGATGTAAAAAAATTAGTTTATTTATTATTATGCCTAAATAATCAGATTACTGTGACGTTGTTACGAATTTAGAATTAAAATAATAATTGTATTAATAAAATGATAACAACAAACGATTTATTGACACTCACTCGCTTTTTTGATTACCTCGACCGTAATAAAATTACAAATAGTAAAAGCATTAATTATTTTCACAACAAAATGGTTTTCGATAAACAAGGAAATCAGCATTACTTTATTTATCCACAAAAATTTATCGGATTCAGGTGCATCGATAATGAAATTGTGCCTATTATTGGTGTTAAAAAAATATTTTTAATGATACTACTGATCATTATGTTAGATTTATATTTGACGAAGAAATGAAACGACGAGATTATCTTCTTCGCAAATCTGAAGCAAATATAGAAAAACAACTTGGTAGACCACTATCTGAAAAAGAAAAAAGTATGAGAGATATCGCAATAGAAGATGATATTCGCAGGGAAAAAGAGAGGAGAGAACAAGAAGAAGAAGAGTAAGAACGAAGAAAAAACTGCGAGAGAATATTTTACTGGAACTGTTGATCTAGTATCAAAAGTAGTATAGTGGGGCACCCTACGGACAATGGGAATTAGCATTACGGGACCCTACTTTGTACCCTACGGACAAGATTTCTACGGACAATGGGAATTAGCATTACAAGACCTCTGGGCCTGTCTACGGAAAAGATTTCTACGGACAAAAGCACACCCTGGGACGATATAGGGACAATGGGAAAATACATTACGGGACCCTAATATCGAATATAGCGTCAAGATTTATAGCGTCAAAAGCACACCCTGGGACGATCTACGGACAATGGGAATTTTGTATAACGCCAAAAGCACACCCTGGGACGATCTATGGACAATGGGAATTTTGTATAACGTCAAAAGCACACCCTGGGCCTGTATAGCGTCAATGGGAATTTAACATGGGAATTTTAACATGGGTGGGCCTGTATAACGTCAAGATTTATAGCGTCAAAAGCACACCCTGGGACGATATAGGGACAATGGGAATTTTGTATACTGTCAAAAGCACACCCTGGGCCTGTATAGCGTCAATGGGAATTTAACATGGGAATTTTAACATGGGTGGGACTATAGACGGACAAGATTTATAGCGACACGTAGACCGTAATGTTAAATTAGAGGGGTTGTACCCTACGGACAATGTGAAATAGCATTACGGGACCCTACTTTGTACCATACGGACAAATGGGGTTTGTACCCTACGGACAATGGGAATTAGCATTACGGGACCCTACTTTGTACCCTACGGACAAGGAAAATTGAACATGGGGAAATACTGAGCCTGTCTAGCGCCCAAAAATATTGGGCCTGAATAGCGACAAAAAATATTAGGCCTGTCTAGCGACAAGAGGAATGGAACAGGTATGGTCTATTTTTAGCTACAATTTTTGTTCAATTTCTGTTTAAAAACCCTTGTATGTATTATAGCTACAACCTGGGGAAAACCCAAGTCTGTATCTATAGCCTCAAAATTCTAGCTTCAGTGACGTCACTGAACTGGCTGACCTGATTACTCGATACTGTGTGACGTCACTGAACTGGCTGACCTGAATACGCGATACTGTAGGTAGGTAGGTGAAATGAATTGGATAGGGATAAAGGAAGTTTTATAGGGACAGAGACCAATACACACACAAAAGAAAGGGAGAAAGAAAAAAATCCCAATATCTCCTATCCACACCAACGATCGCGAATGCATAAAACACACCCATATCTACTATCCACACCAACGAATGCGAATGCATAAAACACACCATACTTACTATTCACACCAACGAATGCGAATGCATAAAACAGACACATAGACTATCCACACCAACGAATGAGTATAATATTTATTTTTATTTCTATTCTGATTCAAGATTATAATATTTATTTTTTTATTTTTTTTTTTTTCTGATTCAGAAATATTTTTATTCTGATTCTGATTCAAAAATATTTTATTTTTATTTTTATTCTGATTCAGAAATATTTTTGTTTTAATTTTTATTCTGCTTCTGATTCAAGATTACAATATTTACATTTTTTTTATTTCTGAGTCACGCATAAAACAGACACATAGACTAATCACACCAACAAATGCGAATGCATAAAACATACCCATATCTACTATCCACACCAACGAACGAGAATGCATAAAACACACACATATACTATTCACACCAACGAATGCGAATGCATAAAACAGACCCATACCTACTATCTACACAGACGGGAAGAGAAGAAAAGCACAGACCATATCTACTATCCACACCAACGCACGCGAACGCATACAAAACACACACCATATCTACTATCCACACCAACGCACGCGAACGCATACAAAACACACACCATATCTACTATCCACACCAACGTATGCGAATGCATAAAACACACTATACTATCCACACCAACGGACGAGAATGCATAAAACAGACCCACACCTATTATACACACAGACGGGAAGAGAAGAAAAGCACAGACAATATCTACTATCCACACCAACGTACGCGAGAGCATACAAAACACACACCATATCTACTATCCACACCAACGTATGCGAATGCATAAAACACACTATACTATCCACACCAACGGACGAGAATGCATAAAACAGACCTATACCTACTATCCTCACAGACGGGAAGAGAAGAAAAGCACAGACCATATCTACTATCCACACCAACGTACGAGAACGCATAAAACAGACCCATAGACTATCCACACCAACGAATGCAAATGCATAAAACAGACACATAGACTATCCACACCAACGAATGAGAACGCATAAAACAGGCACACAGACTATCCACACCAACGAATGCGAATGCATAAAACATACCGATGTCTACTATCCACACCAACGATTGCGAATGCATAAAACACACACATAGACTATCCACACCAACGAATGAGACAGAACTATATTTTATTTCTGATTCTGATTTTTGTTTTTATTCTGATTCAGAAATATTTTTTATTTTTATTCTGATTCAAGATTATAATATTTATTTTTCATTTCTGATTCTGATTCAGAAATATTTTTGTTTTAATTTTCATTCTGATTCTGATTCAAGATTATAATTTTTTCTGATTCTGATTCAGAAATAGTTTTATTTTTATTTTTATTGTTATTCTGAATCAAGATTATAATTATCTTTTATTTCTGATTTTGATTCAAGATTAGAATTATTTTTCATTTCTGATTCTGATTCAGAAATATATTTTATTTCTGATTCTGATTTTTGTTTTTATTCTGATTCAGAAATATTTTTATTTTTATTCTGATTCAGAATTATCTTTATTTTTATTTTTATTCTGATTCAAGATTATAATATTTACATTTTTTATTTCTGATTCTAATTCAGAAATACTTTTATTTTTATTTTTATTCTGATTCTGATTCAAGATTATAATTATTTTTTATTTCTGATTTTGATTCAAGATTAGAATTAATTTGTATTTCTGACTTTGATTCAGAAATATTTTTATTCTGATTCTGATTCAGAAATATTTTCATTTTTATTTCTATTCTGATTCAAGATTAAAATATTTTTTATTTTTATTCTGATTCAAGATTATAATATTTATTTTTTATTTCTGATTCTGATTCAGAAATATTTTTATTTTATTCTTCAGAAATATTTTTATTTTTATTATGATTCTGATTCAAGAGTATAATATTTATTTTTTATTTCTGATTCCGATTCAAGATTATAATATTTATTATTTATTTCTGATTCTGATTCAGAAATATTTTCATTCTGATTCTAATTCAGAAATATTTTCATTTTTATTTTTATACTGATTCAATGTTATATTTATTTTTTTATTTCTGATTTGATTCAGAAATATTGTTATTTTTATTTTATTGTTATACTGAATCAATCTTATAATTAAAGAAAAACATACTCATATCTACTATTCACACCAACGGACGGGAACGCATATAACAGACATTCTACTATCCTCACAAACGAAGGAAGAGAAGCAAAACACACCCATATCTACTATACACACAAACGAAGGAAGAGAAGAAAAACACACACACTATGCTATCCACATAGTGTAGGGACAAGGTCTTTTTTGTTAAGATGAAACACACACACACACACACACACACACACACACACACACACACACACACACACACACACACACACACACACACACACACACACAAAGGAGTTGAGGTGTTAGTTCTAATCCATTCGAAGACGACATGAGCGAGCCTTAATCAATGTTCTCCACTTCTGTCACAAAACCAAGAGAGTCCTGATTCAGCCCAAAATAAATTCGTTCGTCCCTTGAAATTTTATTGTGCCATTTGAGAGACGCAAAAACGCACTTCAAGAAAATTGAGAACGATGGTTTACACCTACACCGTGAGATGTAAAGAGTTCAAGTAGTTTGTAAAACTGAGTCAAAGTTTATAATCAAGATGAAACGATGACACTTTTCCAACCAGACACCAAGCGACAATGACGATCCGTGTCACACAATACTTTTCAAAATGTGTTGGTAGACATTTGTACTAGCAATCTTGAAGAAATGATTGTCACATATTCAATAACATTTGCATTAAAGTCTTTAATACAGAGTGAGACTAAGAGAATGAGAGAGAAAAAAGGGTGGTAATCTGATAGAATGACAGAACCAACAAGACCAACGAGGAAAGAAATTCGTTTGGTACCTCATGAAGATTATTTTTTACAATCTAGTAGCCCCAAAAGTGACTTGCAGAAAAGTTGAGAACGATGACATACATCTACACGGTGAAATTAAATGGTTTACGTCAATGGTTGCTATTTCTTTGTTTATTAATTTTTGTACAAACGATATGTGTAAGCGAAAGCTACACACACACACACACACACACACACACACACACACACACACACACACACACACACACACACACACACGCATGCACACGGGTGTTACTGCATTGGGTGACAGTAAGTCTGGAGACTAGTGTTTTGAGAGATGGGCAGAGAGAATTAGCATTACAGAAAGAAAGAATGGTAAAGAAAAAAACAGAAAAGATGCACACCATTTTTGGTTCTGTTATTTTTCGCGGTATCATACATTCTATGTGAAAAATGTTCATTGTTTTCATTCATTTTATCAATATCATAAAAAGGTAGTGTGATATTTATTGTCGACTGACTGCTTAACATTTGCTGTATATTCCAAATTTAAGAGATGTCGTGTGTTTCGCACCACACGCTACCAACAATTTTGCAAAGTTTTCTCAACTCTAAGGGCAGGAAGAAAAAAAAAATAATAATAAAGCACGACCAAAACGCGCCTTGTTCTATCGACAGTCTAAACTGAGAGAAAATAGGTCAAACATTGTTACATTTTTCTGAACGCATGTTTTGGTTTTAGAATTCAGAGTTAACCACAGGCAGGATTATACAGTGCAATGTCACTCGCGTCTTTCTTGAAAAAGTCGTGCGTTTGTTTCCTTTCTGAAAAACGGTAAATCTAATGCTAGAATTATATGTTATTATATGCTCATTTTTTTTCTCCGTTAACTTTACATTGTCAGAATCGTGCAATATTTTACGATATTGCACACCTTCATACTGCACTCACGTGCAAGACACGTGTGCCCAACAGTATATTAGGAACTACTTTGTAAACAAATAATGTACACTCAGTAGTATATATAGATGATGATTCTCTCTCAAAAACCCAATACCCCTCCAAAACGTTATACGTTAACATTTTTGTCAGCAGCCTTTTTTAGCTCAAAATGATGACTTTCATATTTCCGACAAAATATGTTTTGTCTAGGGTTGATGATTCTCTCTCAAAAACCCCTTACCTCTCCAAAACGTTTTACGTTAACATTTTTGTCAGCAGCCTTTTTTAGCTCAAAATGATGACTTTCATATTTCCGACAAAATATGTTTTGTCTAGGGTAGGGGGGTCTCTGAGATAGGAACAACTCAACTACCTATTACAGTCCTATACTTATTAGACAAAATTTCATATTAAACAATAAAATATTATATATAATGTCATTCTCAACCCGACATGTTGGATTTGATCTGACAAACAGATTTTGTAAGAGATTTAACTCCATCAAATCAGCCTCAGGTTATACTGGTATAAAGCCTAAAATAATAAGCGATTGTATTAAAAAAGTTGGTTACCATATATCACCAAAATATGGATCAGTATGGTTATTCGCGACTGAAAATGATATGAGAATAGCGGGTTGGGCAGATGATGTGATAACATTTATTGACAATATGGTTGATATTTTATTTGATAACGATATTTCTAAAGCTATACAAAATTAAACATCTACTGTTTGTAACCCATATTTTATGATAATCTTTTTCATATCTGCTGACTCTCATTGGCAGAATATCTGTTAACATACTGTCAATAATACCGAACTCGCGTATTAAATCGTCCATATCATATTTTATACCCCTCAAATAAGATCGTATTTGATAAAGTAATTTTTTATAGGTGATACTTGCTGTTTTGCAAGCATTATTTTTTAGTCGCAAGTCGAGGTTCAATTTTTTTACACGCTGTTGCAAGAGAAACACCAACACCAGATATTATTAACAAAAACGGATTTAATGATGCTCCACTTGAAATTATACCAGAGCTAGTCATTAACAACGGTAAATATGATATCACTCGGAGTATTTTGGTATAGTATTTATAACATTTTTTTACGCACCAAAGTTTTTTTATGATAATATCTGTAATATTACATTAGAGCGTCCACATCTTGTTTTGGAATGTTTTCTGAAATATGATTAAAATCAACTATACTTTTTTCATTATATAATATCTGTTTACAGATTTTTATTATATAATTACATAATGAAAATCAGCTACAAATTCTAGATACCAAAAATAATCGCTAACGAAATTTTCCTTTGATGTTAACGTAAATGTTTCTTTGATGTCCTTGGTTAGCATCACCAGCATAGGATTAGAATATATATTTCGTGTTTGATAAGATGAAGTGATCGAAGTAATTTCCAAACCGTATATGGACAGCCTGTAGAACCCAGCTACTTCTGCTGTATGTTCGATAGTGTTAACGCGCGGTATCCATGATTTTACTTCTGATGCTACTGTGTATACCATATTGATGATATTCTTGTGTAGAATTTTAGTAAGTAACTCTGTTACTAGATTTGTTTTTTCAATAATACCAGGAATTCCGTTAATAATATCATTTAGTTTTATGTTAATGTCAGCAAGTTTAATATCTACAACCGCTGGATTTCCAAAAAATTCATTAATAGATTTGTTTATATTTCTACGAAAATTTAAGAACGTTTGTAAGTGATTAGAAAAATTAGTACTTAGTGTAGTCATTCCATCGTTGATTGTAGCTAACGAAGTTGTCATAGGAATTTCCTTATCGTCTACATATTTCTTTGTTGCTGCGTCAAAATCTGTTTCTGGTGTTCTGAGATTATTAATACCATTATTGTTCATGTTGAGGAATGCGCGCATTATACCATCGTTGACTAATACGTACTTAGATTCTTGATCATCGACGTATTTTTTTGTTGCTGCGTCTGATTCTGCAGCTGGGTTTCCAAGGTCTATAATTTTTTTTCCTGACATTATAATATTACCTGTAACTGTCCCACCTATTTTATCAAGTTTATTATCATCAACATACTTTAACTGCAAATAACTTACCGCTTGAGTTTGATTTAAGTTTGCTGGTGGATACCTGGTCTCTAAATTTATAATTTTTTTTCCTGACATCTCTAAGTTACCGCTGAAAGTTCCACCAGATTTATCTAGTTTATTATTGTCGACTGATCTTAGTTGTGCATAACTAACAGCTTCTGTATTAACAACATTTATTGGTGGATAATCTGTTTCTAACTCTAATACTCGTTGATTTGACATAAACAAGTTTCCCGTCATTGTGTCGCCGGATTTTCTTAGATAGCCTGATAAATCAACCTTGCCGTCTGTTGTACTTTCAGTTTTTGATGTTGAATCTCCTACTAATGTTCCAAATTTTGTATAAAAACTCATCATTTATTTATCGTTTGACAAAATTATATAGCATAAAATTGTATAACAATAATGGCAAAATCATCGATATTAAATTTTGATACAGAACGTTTGGTGAAACATAAACATAACAATGAACTTCCAGATTGTCATTATCTTATTGTTGGAAGAACTGGATCGGGAAAAACAAACTTGCTTATGAATTTACTTTTAGGAGATAATTTTAACTACGATCGCGTTTATATTTACACGATTAATCCGCAACAGGATAAGTACGAGCTACTTGACAATTACAGTGACAAACTTCGTGATGATCTTGAAGCTGGCGAAGATTTTTTATTATCAAACAACCAGAAGAACTTGTTCCAGTTAATCAACTTGATTCGTCCGAACACAAGATAGTTGTTTTTGATGATATTCCGCTAAACAACGAGGAAATGAATAAAATCAGATCGTATTTTTCACTGTCGCGAAATAAAAAATGTAATTCTATTTATCTCGCTCAGGGTTTTTATAATGTTGACAGATTTATTAGGCGAAATACTGGTTGTTTTATATTATGTCCAGGACTTGACAATGTTGACGTTAGAAATATCGCGAACGAGCAATGTGGTGATGTAACAAAAGATAAATTTATGAACTATATCATCAAGCAACAGCAAATAAATATGATTTTTTTTGTTTGATAAATTAACAAATGATACGAGTAAAATGTTTCGATGTTGTATTGAAAAATATCTACGGTAACTTTTATAGAAAATAGTATATAATTAATGGAAAGACAAGCAAAGTATAGAAAACATATAGAAAATCTAAAAAAACTTGCGCAATCTCAAGCAAAATTTAAACAGCAAGTACAGCAAGCACGACGTGGCCAAGTGGTTGCAGCGGAAACAACAGCCGCCGCTCTTAAACCAATTACTGAAGCTTTACTTGGAAAACAACCTGAAACTAAACCATTATCAGAAGAAGAACTTAAGCGACTACAGGAAAGAGGTTTACTGGGACTAGTTAAAGAACAACAAGAAGAAACTGCTGGAAGAATTATTGAGAGATCTGAAGAAGAAAAAAGAAGATTAGCTGAGGCACTTGTAGCAAATATCGCTGATCCGGTTGGAAGACAAACTGAACTAGATCGGCTAATAAATGATCCACTAGCGCTTCAATGAAGATTAACAAATTTAACCACAACGGAGATTAAAAATATTTTAACAAATTTATCAGAAAAATTAAAAGATATTGAAAAGGAGCAAGAAAGAGTTGGCGAGTTGACAGTAAAGTTTATGGAAGTTGAAGATCAAAGACGATGGTATATAAAACTAGCAAATAACGAGATAACAGGGGATGATTATGATAAATTTTTAGAAGAAAATAATATAAAAGATCTTGATAATATAAGTAAATGGGGTGATGAAGAATTTGATAAATTTACTAATAAATTGAATGAAATAATGAGAGACAGTGTTGCTGCTTGAAATGAGTTGAAAACAGCTATAAAAAATGAAAATATGCTTCCACTTTATGATAGAATGAGATATGGTATTATCGCTGTATTGTTTGGAAAAACAGCAAAAGAAAATAGAGAAAAAGGTTTTGGTAGGGGGTGGAATTTTAAAAGGAAATTTTTAAAACTTGATGAAGGTCGTGTAAAACAATATAGAGAAAAACAAGGAAAAGGAGTTAGAATATTTTCATCAGTTACTGAAATGATAGGCAGATTAATGCTATTGATATCATCAAAAGAAGCTGGAAATATTGGTGCTGAAATTGACAATGAAATTATTGACATACTTGATAATTTAAGATCAGAAAATTTATTAACATCTGACGAATACGAAACGTTACACCTTGATTTGATATAAATCAAGGCGATTTGCTATAATCGCGGCGATTTAATTTTATAAAAATATAATAATAGATGTCAGCAACATTATTACTAGACTCTAGCCAATCTGATAAAGATAGCGCAAACTTTTCAGTAAAGTATACCCCACCAATAGAACTAGATCGTGAAAAACAATATGAAATTGGACTAATTTCCTGCACTTGCTGGAATTCTATGGCTAATGTAAAAACTGGAGTAAACGATGAATTTGCATTTACTGTTCCTATACGTACTCCACCATTTGTCGCGTGGAAAACAATTAAAATTCCACAAAGAGCTTATAATGTCATTGATCTAAATAAAATAATAAAAAAACTTATAACAAAAAATAAAGGTATAGCTGATAATTTGGAGATTACACCAAATTATAATACGTTACGCGCAAGAATGAAATTAAAAGATATAATAGTTAGTCTTGTATCGCAAACAAGTATCGCACCACTGATAGGATTTTATAATTATGTATATCCTGCTCTTAATCGTGATAATCCCGAAACGTATGACGGCCGACTGCCAGTAAATATAACTGATGTTAACACAATATTGGTAAATTGCTCTATTGCTTCCGGTTCTTATTCAGCTAAAGGTAGTAAAGGACAAACGATATACAGTTTTTCACCAGACGTTCCGCCAGGATCTCTTATGCAAATTAGTCCACGTCAGGTTAATTATTATCCGTTAAACGTTGAAAATCAAATAACAGAAGTAAATATGCAATTGACAGATCAGTCTGGAAGACAGTTAGATTTTAATAATGAAATTGTTACTTATTATTTACACCTGCGCGAACAGTAAACATATTTTCTAAAAGATTTGGAAGTAAAATTATGCAACCTCAGATATAATGAAACAGAAAAAAGTTTATCGAAGAAAAATAGTAGGAGGATTTTTGGGAAATATATTTGCTAAAATTATAAAAAAAATATTCCAGGAATAGCTCATAAAGTTGCACCAATTGCACTTGACGCATCAAAAGCTTTTGCAACTGGAGCTGCATCTGCTGCTGGAACTGCCGTGGGGCAAAAAATAGCTGATAAAATGAAAGGCGATCCACAACGTGGTATACCGACAATCAACAAGCTATTTCAGAAATCGCACCAACAAAAGAAACTCAACGCGCAATGATAACAACAACAAAAAAGCTTTTATCACCACGAGGAGAACAAATTATACAAAAATTAATATCTAAAGTAACAGCGCCGCAGTAGCTTCGCTATCATTGATGACAAAATTTTGTATAACCTAATAAATAAAAAAAATGTCTGTAAAAAATTATCTCGATTTAGCAGAAATTTATGACACAGACGACACAGTAACAGAATTCGAATATGTTGAATATCTCGATGAAAATTCTAACGATCCTAATAAGGCTCGCTCCAGAACATTTAATACTCGAGACGAGGAAGTATTTCTACTGCCTCACAAAGCAATGTTGGAAGTTCGTGGCCGGATTATGACAAAAGATGTTCCACCTGCCGAAATTGCAGTTAACGCAGAAGTAGCTCTTATAAATAATGGTTGGTGTTTATTTAAAAGTGCTCGATATCAGCTGGCCAATCAAACTGTCGAAGATATTTCAAATCACTTACAAGTTGCAAGTACAAGATTAAATATTATTTCGTTTTCCAACGATTACTCCAGATCAACTGCAACTAATATGATGTGGTTTAAAGATACTGGAATTGGTACAGCAGGATCCGGAGAATTTATTTTAATAAGAGCATTGGCTGCTGGAGCTAATGCCGCTGCAGATCTTGAAACTCTAAGAAATTTTCTTATTGCTAATGCTGCCAATTTTGGTATAGCCCCACCAGCTGCAGCTGCTGATGAAAACGCTACAAGAGTCTCACTTACTGCTGCTTGCAATAATTCTGGTATAGCCGCACCAGGAGCAGCTGCTGACGGTAATGCAATGTTAGGTTTGATTAATAATTTAGTTAATAATAACCCGACATTTAACGTAAAAAATGTACGTTACAATGAAGGTTATGTTAAGAGAAAAGCACTTGCAGCAGAATCAAATCAAATTACAATGATGCTGCCGTTAAGTACAGTATTTGGCTTTTGCAGGGACTATAATAAAGTATTTCGTGGAATTAAACATACGCTTATTTTAGATCGATCAGATCAAAAAGACTGCCTGCTTAGGTCAGGTGGAGTTGATTTACAATTTGTCATAAACAAACTTGCACTATGGATGCCAAGAATAACTCCGTCTATCACTAAAATGGCGGAATTAAATAATATGCTGGAAAAACACACAAACAGAATTTATTTTCAGCAACATAGAATATATCAAACAGCAATTCCGAATACCACCGACTACACATGGCGAGTTACAACGACACCAAGTGAACAAAAACCACGGCAATTATTTGTTGTATTTCAGAGACAAGCGCAGCGTAACAACCAACAACAAAATAATGCGATATTTGATAGCGCTAATGTTAGGCGAATATATGCTAGAATAAATTCAAAACAATATCCAGAACGAGCGATAGAATGTAATTTTGCAGATGATGAGAATAAAAATATTACTAAACCGTACATGTATTTACTCGACTCAATGCAAAAATATCAAGATGTTGGAGATGGATCTTAGATATCAGTAGAGGAATTTCGTACACTTTACCCAATATTTTATTTTGATGTTAGTAAACATAGCGAGCGAGCTGTAGACAGCACAGCTGATATTGAAATTACTTGGACACTATGAGCAGCTCCAGCTGCACCATTTTATGTGTATGCGTTAGTGATAAGCGATAGATTTGTTACAGTTGACCCTGTCGGAGGTAAAATGTCAGTACAAGTTTAATCTATAATCGTTATATAATGACAAAATATATTGTAAAAGAAATATATTTAACTGATGGCCAAGTTAAAAAATTAGCAGCTGCTGTTGCAAAACAGAGGCAGGTTTCATTAAAGGTCAACCATAACGCAGCGGGTATTTTAACAAAATTAATGTTAACCAAAAAACAAGTAAATAAATACGATCGCAAAAAACCTTTTGTTTTAAATTTAAGTGCTGCACAAATAACTGCAATGGCAAAACATGGCGGCTTCTTCCGTCCGGCATTATCTGTAATAGCTAGAACATTACTACCTAAAATTTTGCCAGTACTTGGTACATTAGGATTAGCAGCAGCGTCTGGAGCAGTATCTGGCGGAACGAAAAAGGCAGTTAAAGGTAGTGGTATAAAGAAAATTTTCGTATGAATATCGATGGTAACAATTTTATGTGATTGATAAATATAATGCCTAAAAGAAAGACAACGACGAAAAGAAAGACAACGACGAAAAAAAAGACACGACAGAGGCGAAAAGGGGGATTTATTCCAATAGCCCCGTTACTAGCGGGATTGGCAGGAAGTCTATTGCCAAATCTGTTAGGAATAGGACGAGGACTAATGTTACTAGGAACAAGGAGATAAAGTCTGCATTAAGTAATTTTGATATACTTGATAAACTAAAAAAAGTAAAAAATTTCCACGGAGTTTATTCCAAAGATGAACTTATGGCAATTCCACCACAAGCGACATCGTGTGTTATAAATATACAAGATTTTAATGACGGATCTGGCACACATTGGGTAGCTGTCTATGATAACAATTATTTTGACTCGTTCGGAATTCCACCAAGTGACGCAGTAAAAAATATATGAGCAGAATACAAGATACTCAATCTCCAACGAAGTCTCTGACAAAGTCTCTTGCAAAAATAATAAATTATTCGTCTAATCAAATTCAACCAGTTGGAACTTCCGCTTGTGGATATTATTGCGTAATGTTCATTAAACAGATGACAACAAATCCAGATTTTTTAAAGTTTATTTTGCAATTTGATAAACAACCTTCTCACGCTAATGATGAGATTGCAATTAATTTTTGTAAAGCTACCTAAAGCTTGCAATTAATTTTATCTAAATTACAAATATAACAATGTCAACATATTGTCTTAAGTGTAAAATTAAAACAGAAAATAAAGAAGAAAAAAACAGAAAAAACAAAAAATAATAGAATAATGCTGAAAAGTATTTGCGCAATGTGTGGGAGAAAAAAAAAGTATGTTTTTACCAAAAACAAAGTTGTCCGGAGCGGGTTACCCTGAAATTATTTTAGTAGACGACTAAATAAATAATGACATGTCAATGCGATTGCGATAGAGATATATGCCTCGAGCAAAATAAAATTGTTACATATTGCCAGAAATGCAACAACAGAGAAATAATTGGAACAGGTATAGATATACATAAATTAATTGGCAAACTGCCGAGACCAAAAGACGGTTGGACTTTGCCAGGCCATAAATACACTGGACCTTATAATCCTCTTGATAAACAACTTGCCGAAAACGATAATTCGCTGCCAGGACAAGAACCTTACAATCAAGTTGATGCAATAGCAATGCGCCATGATATCTGCTATAGAGATATTGAACTTCCAGACAGCGAACAAAATAAACACAGCTGCCATAAAGTAAAGTTAGACGAACTTCGTGAAATGAAACCTGTAAATATGCGAGAACGTGTTGACCGAAGGCTGGTCCAGGGTTTTATTGGAGCAAAATATCAACTCGGACTCGGTAAAAAAGAATTATATGATGATCTTGCAACTGAGCTACACAGACCAAAAAAAAAAAAAAAAGGGTTTCCGCGACGTAAAGTTGTCGCAAATGCCGTTGATGATATCTGGGCGATAGATTTAGTTGATATGTCAAATCTAGCTCAGTTTAACGTTGGTGCCGATGGCGCTGCAAAAAGATATCTTTTTAATGTTGTAGATGTTTTTAGCAAATACGCGTTTAGTATAACTGTTTCGGATAAAACAGGGACATCGATGACTGATGCGCTAAAACAAATTATTGTTAACACAGAAAGAAAACCAAACAGAATCTGGACTGATCATGGAGCAGAGTTTTTTAATAAAAAGTTCGAGCAGTTTTTGGAACAAAATAACATTAAAAAATATGTTACTGGAAATGAGGGGAAAAGCGTCATCGTCGAAAGATTTAATCGCACGCTCAACGAAAAAATTCATAAATATTTGACAGCTAAAAATACGAATAAATATATTGACAATTTACAGAAAATTGTTGAATATAATAACAGAAAACACCGAACCACTAAACTGTCGCCAAACGACGCGGTTGCAAATCCATTAGCAAACGAAAATATGTACCGACGACACAAATTTAAAGTTGGCGATAAAGTTAGAATTTCTTTGACGAAAAAAACATTTGAAAAAGGTTATGCTCATAACTGGAGTGAAGAAGTATTTGTTGTTGATAAAGTACTTTTAACAATACCAGTTACATACTCGCTGAAAGATTTATTAGGTGATCCTAAAACTGGCAGTTTTTATGAGCAAGAACTTCAGAAAACAGAACAAGATGTATTTGTTATTAAAAAAGTTATTAAAAAGCGCGGCAACAAAAGTTTAGTCAAATGGTGTGGATATAGCGATAAATTTAATAGTTGGGTACCAACTAAGTCGATCTCATCGACTGTGATTTCATCGACAGAATAATATTATTATAAATTTCCTCATATTTTATTAGTACTGACTTACATTTTACTGGTTTACATAAAGAAATTAAATATAATTTTCTCGCATCATCAACTGGCATTAAATTAAATATTTTAACAAAAATAAAATCGTATTTTATATTTCTTTGTTGTCCAGGTATTTTTACGTTTAAAAAGGGCTTTATAAGTTGTCAAAATATTTGATGCTCGGGAACAGTAAAATTAAATTTTAATATTTTTTTTAGCAATATGGTACTTAACATCATATCGCCCAGTTGTTGGTCTGCTTAAATTTTTTTTACTAACAACAACATCATCTTCGTCGTCGTCATAGTTATACAAAATATCTTTTTCAGTATAACCAGCAAATCTATCATTGGTAATATTTTCTAATGTAACATTTGAAACTGAAACAAAATCTCCCGAATATAGCTCAGCCAGTCTCTCAATTAAGTTCATTATTATAATAATCCTTTATCTAATTAAAAAATAATAAGATGTTCGGAGAAATAAAATATCATCAGCGAGTTAATATACTAAATAACAAAGAACTAGCTGAGGCAATTCGAGCTTGTTTGTTGGGACATAATTTTTATCTTGCTGATGTTATGATAACATTGGGTGATTCCGACAAATTTTTATTAACAGCAGCGGACAAAATGAAACTTGATACGAATAAAATAATGACATTACGATTTAATCGCGACGATATCATGGAATTTAGTCATAATTGTCTTACTCGGAATGATCTGGAAAATATTATTAATTATCGTATTTAAAACTAAATCTATCAAATGTCAACATTGACGTTGTTGATTTTGTTACATTATCAGCTACAAATTTTACTGCACTTGGATTAATATTATGATATTTTGCCGCAGATGTTATTGATCTAAATTTTATTTCTTCTCCAGTTTCTAAATTTATTGAAATAACTGATCTTTTGGATTTTTAAAACTATTACCATCAAAAACATCTCCATGTCTAGTGTTTTCTTTTGGCGTCACCAAATCTAAATTTTCTAGACGATTATCTGTTTTAATTTTGTTAATATGATCAACAACTAAACCATTAGGCATTAGTCCGTTAAAAGTTTCAAATACAAAACGATGAGATTGATAATAAATAAAATTAGTTTTTGTTCCACGTACATCAACACCAAGATATCCACTGTTCTGTAAACTTCCAATAACTTTTTTTGTTCTTATACGTCTAATAATTCCCTGATCATTTGCCTCATATAGATCAAACACCGGGTGAGGTTGAAATTCATTTTCTAATCCTAAATTTTCAATATTATCATCAGCAACTGCGCCATTTGCTCTGTATACTCGTTGTCCTTCTGGAATATCGCCGCAAAACAAAGTATAAATAAAATCTTTTCTAAACATTTTAATTCTTTCTGCATTATCGCCTTTTACTGAAATTAACAAGCCAGTTGGTGTTGGTATGCCGATAGATTTTTTAGATGCTATGTTGATAACAGAACCAAGTGCATTTGCAGCATATAGGTTGTATATTGGGTGAACATGATAAGTTTCTTGCTCTTCCGCTGTCAGTGGCAGATATCTCAAAATTTCTGTTATTATATTATGGTTTTTTATATCTCTAATGAAAAAAAATTCAATTAAATATAAAATATTACTATATATATAATGTTAAAATTGCGAGATATTGCTAAAAAGAGCATTATCAAATCGGAAAAAATTGCTTCAGCATTTTCAGGTTATGACAATAGGTACAAACTTGATGATCAAAATGTTTTAGTAAATTTTAGCTCTACAAATCTATTTCATCGTTTACAACCTATTATAGCTCTAGTACTTGCGGCTCATAAAAGTATCAAACTTATAGTCCAATATCATATGATTTTATCAAAGTTACACGCAGTTGAGGATGTACTTGATATAATTTTTGAAACAAAAAGTTTTGACAGCGAAATTTCGGAACCATATTTAACAGCAAAATCGAGAAAAATATTAACTGGAACAAACATTGCCATAGTCGCCGATGAAATACATCAAGAAATAAACAAAAAATTAGAAGAATTTACTTCGTCAGGATCAGGTTGGAAATATGAAATGATAAAAGAAGTTTTATTTCACACAGCAAAATATAACGTACTTCGCGGCAGCGGCGCTAATGGCGCTGACGACGTCGATCTTCCTCAAAAAATTAAAAAACAAAAAATGCTGTATAAATGTCAAAAACAATGACGACAAATGTTTTCTATGGTCTATTCTTTCCACGATGTTTCCAAAAGAACAAAATGCTGATCGCGTTAACAAGTATTTTCCACACGAGGATGAACTAAATTTTTTTAGGAATAACTTTTCCAGTAGCAGAAAATCATATACCAAAGTTTGAAAAACAAAACAGTATCTCAGTAAATGTTTTCGGACTAGACGAGAAAGAAAGTTTACCCGAGATATATCTCAGAAAATGCTTCACAGTTGACAATAAATTTATTATTTTGTCAGGGACATTACTGTTGGATAAAAAACTTTAACGGCTTAGTTGGCGGACAGTATAGTAAAAATAAAAATAAAAAATATTTCTGCTATAGATGTCTGCACGGTTTTTCTAGCGATGAAAGACTGCAGGAGCATCTCAAATACTGCGTTAATGTTCAAAAAATAATTATGCCTAGCGAAAAAGAAAAAATATTGAAATTTAAAAATTATAATCATAAACTAAATATTCCTTTTGTTATTTACACTGATTTCGAGTGTCTACTCGTTCAGGTGGTTGGAGCTGAAAATAATCCGAATAAATCCAGTACTAGAAAAACACAACAACATATTCTTTGCGGAGTAGTTTATAAAGTAGTTTGTTGCGCTAGCGATAAATTTTCATCTCCGATAAAGTTATACAAAGGTGAAAATCCAGCCCTAAAAAATTTAATAGACGAAGTTAATAAAATTTCTAACAGATTACTTAAAACAGCTCCGATGAGAATAACGTCTAAACAACAACTCGATTTCGATGAGGCAGTTAATTGTCATATTTGTGAAAAGTTACTGGCGAACTCCAGCGGAGTTCGTGATAAGGTGCGAGATCATTCTCATTTGACCGGCCAATATCGTGGAGCAGCTCATAACAGTTGCAATTTAAAATTTCATGCTCCAGATTTTATTCCTGTAGTTTTACATAACTTTCGTGGCTATGACAGTCATATCATTGTAGAAGCTTTTGGTGATGAAAATATTAAAGCTAAACTAAAATTAAATAACGTAATAAAATGTATTCCAAATAATTTTGAAAAGTATATGTCAGTCACGCTCGGCAAATTATGCTTTATTGACAGTCTGCAATTTATGGCAGCATCATTAGATGAGCTTGTCAAAGATTGTAGTAGTTTTAATAATTTGCGAAGTTGCTTCGGTGAAAACTATATTGATCTGACATAAAAAGGTATATTTCCGTACGAGTATCTCGACGATTGGAGCAGATTTGATGAAACTTCTCTACCTATCAAAGATAAATTTTACTCGCAGCTCAAAAATGAAAATATCACAGATGACGAATATAAATATGCACAAGATATTTGGAATAAATTTAGTTGTAAAACATTTGGTGATTATCATGATCTATATTTGAAAACAGATGTATTATTGTTAGCAGATGTTTTTGAGAGTTTTCGTCAGGTTAGTCATACAAATTATGGATTAGACCCCTGTTGGTATTATTCTGCTCCCGGGCTGTCTTGGGATGCTCTACTAAAAACGAGCAAGATAGAACTAGATCTTCTGACAGATGTCGATAAGTTTAACTTTATTGAAAAAGGTATCAGAGGCGGAATTAGCGTCATAACAAAGAAATATGCAGCAGCTAATAATAAATATCTGAAAAATTATGATAAAAATCTCCCGTCGAGTTACATCATTTATCTAGATCAAAATAATTTTTATGGCTATGCAATGTCAGAGCCAATGCAGTGTAGTGGATTTCATTGGATAACTCCAGATCATTTTCTTAAAGAAACTGAAAAAGATTTACCTAAAAAAATTAACATCGATTTTTCAGATATCTCATATTTTGCTGAAGTTGATCTAGATTATCCTAGTTCGCTACACGATCTACATAACGACTACCCGTTTTGAGCAGAGTCAATGATGATTAATTATAGTTTATTATCGCCTGAACAACGAGCAACGACGACATCAAAAAATTCGATTGTTAATAAGTTAGTTCCAAATTTGTTAGATAAAAGAAATTACGTTATGCATTACAAAAATTTAAAACAGGCAGTAGATGCTGGACTAATTCTGAGAAAAGTACACCGCGTGCTAAAGTTTAATCAGTCGAAGTGGATGGCAAATTATATTGATCTAAATACGAAATGTCGTGCTGTGGCTAAAACCGAATTTGAGAAAAACTTTTTCAAGCTGATGAACAACTCAGTGTTCGGTAAGACGATGGATAATATTCGGAAGAGGGTCTCTATAGAAATTGTCAACGATATTAGTCGCAGAAATAAATTAGTTAACGATGATGGTTTGTTAGTATGAAAATATTTAATGAAAATCTTGTTGCAATACAACGACGAAAGACAAATTTAAAGTTAAATAAACCAATTTATGTTGGTGCAGCTGTACTTGATATATCAAAGTGGCTGATGTATGATTTTCACTACAATTTTGCCAAAAAGCAATGGCCAGATTCGGAGTTGCTATTTACTGATACGGACTCGCTAGTTTATAATATAAAATGTGAAGATGTCTATGAGGATATTTAGAATAATAAAAATCTGCTCGATTTATTAGATTATCCAGCATATGGTGGATTTCAAGATAATACGAACAAAAAAGTTATTGGAAAAATGAAAGATGAATTTATGTTTGTGCCGGTGAGAGAGTTTGTTGGATTAAAAAGCAAAATGTATGCTGTCATATTAGATGACAATAAACTTACAAAAAAAGCAAAAGGTATTCCTAGAGGATATGGGAAAAAGATGATGAATTTTGCTGATTTTAAAGCAGCGCTAAACAATAGCGTCAGTTTTATCAAAACTAATGTCATAAGAACAAACCGATACGATCATAAAACGTGGACTAAGTAATTTTGATGATAAAAGATATTGCAGCGACGGAATTAACACACTAGCGCTTGGACATTATACAATTAATTTTGTCTAAACATTAGAAATAATGTTTGAAAATTTAACATTAGCAGATGGAGTTAATAGCAAAATAAAAAAAATAATGGTCAATAACCAACAATTATCATTTGAATTTAACGATGAAATTTCAGGTATTTGTTTTAGTAATATTGACAGGATCAAACTCTCCCTTATCAAATCAGATGACAGCAAATATTTTAGTTATCTCGAAAGTTTACGAGACGAGCTTGCATTGAAATATGACAATTTACATAATCCAATCAGCCAAAATCAGTATACCAAAATTAGTATAGACTTGGACAGGTCAAAGGTTTACGTGAAAGGTAGTAAGTATCATCTCGGTAAGATAGCAATGAAAGAATTATTCGAATCTCGTCGTAAAGTATCTGGTAGAATTAAATTCTCGTTATATAATCATGACGGTATATTAAACTTAATATTAAACGTCGAAATACTATGTGTTGGTCAAGAAATATAACTTTTTTAAGAAGGAAGATAATACTGTTCCAGCTTAGTTTAAAATCTTTTGTAAGTTATCTAACATAGCATATGTGATTTAGATTTTACACTGTAAAAAATTGGTTTATTTTTTGACTATAAAACTTATAATCAGTGAGTTGTAGTCCTTTTATCTCAAATTTTTGCTTAATTCACTGCATTTTAATCAAGGGAGACAAATCCGTTAAGCATAGGTATTAGTTGATCAAGCTAGACAACTCCGTTAAGCATAGTTTAGTAACAAGCAGTTGTCCGCTATACTATGTGAACTTGCATAAGACTAACGCTGGTTTTTATTAAAAAGCATTTCAAACTCTCTGAAATGTACTTAACTCCAGAAGAGGACTTGAACACAAACAGACACACACATACACATACATACATACATATATACATACATACAAACATACATACATACATACAAACAAACAGACACATGCATACACATACATACATACAAACAGACAGGCACAAATCCAAGTTCTATCAAGGAAATATTACAAAATTCAAAAACTGTAATTGTGACTATAAATATTCTAACTAACGTACAAACAAGACATGTATTCTTAGCTTCAAGTTATTTTTAGACAGCATACAGCATGTGAAGTCATAAAACTTATTGATTTTTCTTACTGTCTCCTAGCGACGGCTGATGAAACACAGACTTTTAACTGGCAGAAATGCTAGTTTTATACACACTGTGTAGACCTCTCCAATGTAATTGGAAATTGCAATATTTTACAATAAATGTTATTTTATTCAGAAATCCACACTATAGTTTATAATAGTTATGATTTTTTTATTCTGTATACTGTAAGTGCCTGTGCAGTATTAGGTAACTATATAATAACTTTTTTAACGTATATATATAATGAAGTCCGGTGGCTCGTTGCTAACGCGCTGGACTCTCGTGCTCAAGGTCCGTGGTTCGAATCTCGTGAACGGCAAATGTCTGCGAGGGCGATATTATGCCAAAAAACTTATTTAGTTGCGGCCGAAGGCCGCCCCATTCTACGTTTCAATAGAAATTTACACACCTTCCCACCATGTCAACACGTGGTGGGTGTACTTTTGCACTCCCCCGGGTTGATTATGTGGGAGAGTGTGCAAGTTTCTATTGAAACGTAGAGAAGGCCTTAAGATAAGTTAGTTAAGTTTATATGTAACTGTGTTGTCTTAGAGATAACGTTCTTAGAATTAAGTTTATATGTAACTGTGCTGTCCTAGAGTTAAAGTTCTTAGAATTAAGTTTATATGTAATTGTGTTGTCCTAGAGTTAACGTTCTTAGAATTAAGTTTATATGTAACTGTGCCGTCCTAGAGTTAAAGTTCTTAGAATTAAGTTTATATGTAACTGTGCCGTCCACAACAAAACCTTGTATATAATTGCTGTAAATATGCCTGCTGTAAATGCGTTACTGTAATTACGTTACTGTAAATAAGCTTGATTTGGGGGGGAGGGGTTTACATAAAATCGCAATGCCTAGACAGCCCTCTGAATTTCTAATATTTCGTTTCGATTAGGAATTCGCTGGGGTGTGTGTCTATGCGAATGCGTCGATAAGATAAGTTTATATAAACCTCTGAACTTGCTAGGATGACAACCTAGGGGTTTCACATGGGGTTGTATAAAACTGTGCAGTAAATATGCTTGCTGTAAATATGCTACTGTAATTAAGATTCTGTGTTTTGTCCTTAATTAAGATATAATCATATGTATAAAATCATCTTCACATGTATATACTCATCTTCATGTGCATATAATCATCTTCATATGTATATAATCATAATCATATGTATATAATAATATGTATATAATCACATGTATATAATAATATGTATATAATAATATGTATATAATCACATGTATATAATCACATGTATATAATCATCTTCATATGTATATAATCATATGTATATAATCATCTTCATATGTATATAATCATCTTGAAACAGTCCTTAGGGACTATTATTTTTATATTAAACAAACATTTACAGCTTTAGAAATATCGTTATCAAATAAAATATCAACCATATTATCAATAAATGTCATCACATCATCTGCCCAACCCGCTATTCTCATATCATTTTCAGTCGCGAATAACCATACTGATCCATATTTTGGTGATATATGGTAACCAACTTTTTTAATACAATCGCTTATTATTTTAGGCTTTATACCAGTATAACCTGAGGCTGATTTGATGGAATTAAATCTCTTACAAAATCTGTTTGTCAGATCAAATCCAACATGTCGGGTTGAGAATGACATTATATATAATATTTTATTGTTTAATATGAAATTTTGTCTAATAAATATAGGACTGTAATAGATAGTTGAGTTGTTCCTATCTCAGAGACCCCCCACCCCCACCTCCCACCCTAGACAAAACATATTTTGTCGGAAATATGAAAGTCATCATTTTGAGCTAAAAAAGGCTGCTGACAAAAATGTTAACGTAAAACGTTTTGGAGGGGTATTGGGTTTTTGAGAGAGAATCATCATCTATATATACTACTCACTCGTGTAGTACAATTGCAATTGAAAGACTTCATATTTTGGAGCTACTTACGTCTAGCGCGCGACCAGCTTCAAATTTATCTGGACGGAGTTACGTGCGCATTGATAATGTTGTGTAATGATGCATCTACGCTTGTGTATTTAGTTTGGAATACGGCATACATTCAGTTACTTTGTTTCTTGTAGTATATTTTTATTTATATATTTAAGCTTTGGGTAGAATAAGAAAATGAGCATATAATAAAAAGGTTACTGCATTTGTATGGGAAAATATGAACTCGTTTTGTCGGATGGATATACTGCGCTCCCAAGGTCGTGCAGTATAGCTATCCGAAAAACTCGTTCATATTTTCCCATACAAATGCAGTAACCTATAATTACTGCTAGACGTAAGTTTCCAAAGAAAATGGCGCTTGGTCTACTTAAAATTGAAATTTGGAGTCATATTGTGAATGAATGCGCATTGTAACAACTTTTCCATTTGATCTGGAATGAATACGTTTTGGTATTTTTGTCGATTCGACGCAATTTCGTGATTATGGTCTGGATTTATCTACATGAAGTAACTTACATCGGATTCCAGCAGGCTCTGTGCCAGTTCTGCATGAAATACATTGTATTGAAGCAGCGAGGCTGAAGTGTGTTCACATCGGCATGCGTGTTTCTGTTCTGTCATTGAATGATTCAGATGATAATGTGGGAAAAATATGAAGTCTTTCAATTGCAATTATCGAAAAGACGCTGTGGGATTTACTGTTTATTTCATTTTGAGTGCAGTATGGAGGATGTAACTGCACTTGGAATGTACTCGAAATTACAGTACAATTTCGAACTGTGTGATCAACCTTGAGAACCCATGACATGGCTCATGTAATTCTGATTTGCAGAACTAAGAAAGTACATTTTGAGGAAATTCAAGGTGTAAAATTGTAAGTATATTTTTGCCATTTTTTATTGCCAGCTAAAGAAGACAGTTTATGTCTTATAACTTGCATATTATTTGTAGGGACCCTGTCTGGCGTCTATAGCTAGCCTAAATCTGAAACATTGTATCAAAAAAGTTAACGCGGAATGTGCCAAAGCTGATGATATGTGGCAGTCCATGAAACATCTGCTTTAGCCTAGTTCATTCAGAAACAAATTTAATCAACCAAAACGTAGAACGTCTACTACACGAGTGTACATTATTTGTTTACAAAGTAGTTCCTAATATACTGTTGGGCACACGTGTCTTGCACGTGAGTGCAGTATGAAGGTGTGCAATATCGTAAAATATTGCACGATTCTGACAATGTAAAGTTAACGGAGAAAAAAAATGAGCATATAATAACATATAATTCTAGCATTAGATTTACCGTTTTTCAGAAAGGAAACAAACGCACGACTTTTTCAAGAAAGACGCGAGTGACATTGCACTGTATAATCCTGCCTGTGGTTAACTCTGAATTCTAAAACCAAAACATGCGTTCAGAAAAATGTAACAATGTTTGACCTATTTTCTCTCAGTTTAGACTGTCGATAGAACAAGGCGCGTTTTGGTCGTGCTTTATTATTATTTTTTTTTTCTTCCTGCCCTTAGAGTTGAGAAAACTTTGCAAAATTGTTGGTAGCGTGTGGTGCGAAACACACGACATCTCTTAAATTTGGAATATACAGCAAATGTTAAGCAGTCAGTCGACAATAAATATCACACTACCTTTTTATGATATTGATAAAATGAATGAAAACAATGAACATTTTTCACATAGAATGTATGATACCGCGAAAAATAACAGAACCAAAAATGGTGTGCATCTTTTCTGTTTTTTTCTTTACCATTCTTTCTTTCTGTAATGCTAATTCTCTCTGCCCATCTCTCAAAACACTAGTCTCCAGACTTACTGTCACCCAATGCAGTAACACCCGTGTGCATGCGTGTGTGTGTGTGTGTGTGTGTGTGTGTGTGTGTGTGTGTGTGTGTGTGTGTGTGTGTGTGTGTTAGCTTTCGCTTACACACATCGTTTGTACAAAAATTTAATAAACAAAGAAATAGCAACCATTGACGTAAACCATTTAATTTCATCGTGTAGATGTATGTCATCGTTCTCAACTTTTCTGCAAGTCACTTTTGGGGCTACTAGATTGTAAAAAATAATCTTCATGAGGTACCAAACGAATTTCTTTCCTCGTTGGTCTTGTTGGTTCTGTCATTCTATCAGATTACCACCCTTTTTTCTCTCTCATTCTCTTAGTCTCACTCTGTATTAAAGACTTTAATGCAAATGTTATTGAATATGTGACAATCATTTCTTCAAGATTGCTAGTACAAATGTCTACCAACACATTTTGAAAAGTATTGTGTGACACGGATCGTCATTGTCGCTTGGTGTCTGGTTGGAAAAGTGTCATCGTTTCATCTTGATTATAAACTTTGACTCAGTTTTACAAACTACTTGAACTCTTTACATCTCACGGTGTAGGTGTAAGCCATCGTTCTCAGTTTTCTTGAAGTGCGTTTTTGCGTCTCTCAAATGGCACAATAAAATTTCAAGGGACGAACGAATTTATTTTGGGCTGAATCAGGACTCTCTTGGTTTTGTGACAGAAGTGGAGAACATTGATTAAGGCTCGCTCATGTCGTCTTCGAATGGATTAGAACTAACACCTCAGCTCCTCTCTCTGTGTGTGTGTGTGTGTGTGTGTGTGTGTGTGTGTGTGTGTGTGTGTGTGTGTGTGTGGTAGTAGTAGTAGTAGTAGTAGTAAACTAATAGCCGGATCCTCGACCAAACCGAGAATTCTCCTATAAAACTTTCTATTTTGTAATCTTTCTAAGGAGTCATTTTTAGCTCAAAATAAGACTAAAAATATTTTATTGGAGCAGATGCTAGACCAAACCGATAAAACTTTTCTATTTTGTAATTTTATTAAGGAGTCATTTTTAGCTCAAAATAAGACTAAAAATATTTTATTGGAGTGGCCCTATAAAATATCAAAAATATCCAGTACCATCATAAGCGGTTACCATTCCATTAAGGCCCTTTCATTGCCTGTGGTTCCTTTAAGAGGTTCTTTGCATGATGATGTCTTTCTTGCGACCGTTATTGACAACATAGTTGATGAATGATATTACTGAAGCTATACAAAATTAAACATCTACTGTTGTTAAAGTTTAGACAAAATTATAAATAAAAATATTTACAAAACATATAATCACAACACAACCCCATGTGAACTCCTAGATTGCCAAACAACATTCTAGCAAGCTCAGGGGCAATCGAAATATCCCCATATGAACTCCTAGGTTGCCAAACAACAGCCTAGAAAGCTCAGAGGATATTCGAAATTAGACGAAACACAACCCCCATGTGAACCCCTAGATTGCCAAACGACATTCTAGAAGATCCAGAGGGTAATTTGAACAGACACAACCCCCATGTGAACCTCTAGATTGCCAAACGACATTCTAGAAGACTCAGAGGGCGATCTGGACAACAGACAATGGACAGCACAGCTACAACCCCATGTGAACCACTAGGTTGCCAAATGACATCCTAGCAGGTTCAGAGGTTCCTTATAAACTTATCTCTAAGAACTTAATTAACTTAGCTCTGGTGGCGCTCACCAGTTATTATGTACTTTTGAGAGAGTGATGTATGTAAGGTGAAGTTGTTTGCATTTAAAACATGCACAGTTGTGAGAATGTTGGCATACCTCTATGCTACTTTCATGTAATGTGGCTGACATTTCTTTGGATATTGTACTTTTGGAAATTGTAAATGATCTTAGCACACTGCTAACTAAAATGACTGCTCCCTTGTGCTCCAAAAATCAGCCTGAATTTGTCTAAAGTACACTATCCTTAGCAGCTATTAAAATAGGGAAAATGAATTTTGCCAGACTAGACAATACCAGCTTCTGAAAGTGCAATGAATGAATTACCAAATATATAAAATGTAAAAAAAGTTATCGGCTCTTTTTTTTACAATTTACCTCTGAAGTTCGGGAAGTGAAAATGAGCAAGTGGAGCTAGCACTTTTTGAAAGGTGCACATCTGGGGTAAGGCTAAGCTGTATACTCTATAACCCATATTACACCCATCAATCATACACCAAAATAAAGGGAATTAAAGGTACTTTGAACAATACCTAAGATATACAAAGTCTTTTTTAAATAGCCAGTATAACTAGTGAGGAAACCCGGGGAAATTCTTTTTCTTTAAAATTCTAACCCTATGCTAAATATGAAACTGTAGAGCGCCACCTCTAAGGACAGCACACACACAAACGGGGCAACGTTCAACAGATTTCTGCACACTCTCCCCCAAAATCAAAACCCGGGGAGTGCAAAAGTGCACCCACCAAGTGGTGGGAGAGTGTTTTTTTTCTGTTGAAGTTCAAGCTTTGGGAGGATCCCAAACTTAAATAAGGTTGTATTATATATAAGCTGACTAATACTTGGAAGTCTAAAAGTAGCTTACACAGTGGGCGTGGCTTATTCGTTTTGTATTTTTCTTTTTTATCTTAAATGTTATCGTTAAAAAAATCTCCACGAAGGAAGGAACTTGATAAAATCATAAAAACAAAGATAATGTTTCTTTAAAAAAAACAACAAAGAAAACATTATTTATCAGTAAAATAAAAATAAACAAAATACAAGGTAGATAAACAGAGTTATCTCCCTTAAAAATCCAAGGGTGACAACCTCTACCTTAAAATACAAGGAAGACAGAAAGAGTTATCCCCTTCAAATTACAAGGAAGATAGAAACAGTTATCTCCCTTCAAAATACAAGAAAGGCAGTTATTATTTTTTAAAGAATTTCATCACCAATCACTAGAACATCAACAGTAGCCATCAGAAATGATTGATTATCGTATTTATACAAATAAAATTTAATTTTTCCACTTACTTTTCGACGGCATTCGAATAACTCTCATTGCTATCTTACTGAGAAGATACTTACTACCTTTCACGAAAACCTTTGACCGTTCTAAGTCTATATTAATTTTGGTATATTTTTCTTGACTTATAGGATCGTTAAAATTATCGTATTTTAACATAAGCTCATCTCTCAACTTTTCAAGATAACCAAAATATTTGCTGTTATCTGATTTAATGAGCGAGTTTCATTCTATCAAATTTACTAAAGCAAATACCTGAAATCTCATCATTAAATTCAACTGATAATTGCTGGTTATTTCTCATCAATTTTTTAATTTTACTACTAATTCCATCGTCTAACGTTAACTTTTCGAACATTATTTCTAAAGTTTAGATAAAATTGCATAGTGTCCAATAGCTAACGTATTAATTCCGTCCTCACAATATCTTTTATCATCAAAATTGCTAAGTCCACGTTTGATAATCGTATCAGTTTCAAGTTTGTGATGATTTGATCTAATGACATTTGTCTTAATAAAACTGACATTATTGTTTAGCGCTGCTTTAAAATCGTCAAAATGCATCATCTTTTTCACATATCCGCGAGGGATACATTTCGCTTTTTTTGTCAATTTATTATCATGTAATATCACAGCATACATTTTACTTCGAAGTCCAACAAACTCTTTCACTGGCACATACATAAATTCGTCCTTAAATTTACCAATAACTTTTTTATTTGCATCATCATGAAATCCACTACTTTCTGGGTAATCTTATAAATCAAATAGGTCACGGTGTTTATAAATATCCTGATAGACATCCTCACATTTTATATTATAAACTAGCGAATCTGTATCAGTAAATAGCAACTCCGAATCTGGCCACTGCTTTTTAGTAAAATTATAGTGAAAATCGTACATCAGCCACTTTGATATATCAAGTACAGCTGCACCAACATATATTGGTTTTTTTTTTACTTTAAATTTGTCTTTCGTCGTTGTATTGCAGCAAGATTTTCATTAAATATTTTCTTGCTAACAAAACCGTCATCGTTAACTAATTTATTTCTGCGATTTATATCATTTACAATTTCGATAGAAACTTGTTTTCTAATGTTTTCCATTGTCTTTCCAAAAACTGAGTTATTCATTAACTTAAAAAAGTTTTTCTCAAAGTCGGTCTTAGCCACAGCACGACATTTCGTATTAAAGTTAATATAATCCGCCATCCACCTAGACTGATTAAATTTTAGTACGCGGTGGACTTTTCTCAGAATTAGTCCAGCATCTACTGCCTGTTTTAAATTTTTGTAATGTATCACGTAAATTCTTTTATTTAGCAAATTTGGAACTAGTTTATTAACAATCGAATTTTTTGCTGTTGTCATGGTTCGTTGCTCGGGTGATAGTAAACTGTAATCTATCATCATAGACTCTGCACAAAATGGGTAGTCGTTATGTAGATCATGTAACGAACTAGGGTAATCTAGATCGACTTCAATAAAATAACTGATATCGGAAAAATTATTATTAACTTTTTTAGGTAAATCTTTTTCAGTTTCTTTAAGAAATTGATCTGGAGATATCCAATGAAACCCACCGCAGGGCATTGGCTCTGACATAGCCCAGCCATACAAATTGACAAAATCTAGATAAATAATATGATTAGATGGGAGATTTTTATCATAATTTTTTAGATATTTATTATAAGCTACTGCATATTTTTTTGTTATAACACTAATTCCGCCTCTGATACCCTTTTCAATAAAATTGAACATATCGATATCTGTCAAGAGATCCAATTCTGTTTTGCTTGTTTTTAGTAGAGCGTCCCATGACAGCCCAGGAGCAGAATAATACCAACAGGGGTCTAGTCCATAATTGCTGTAGTTTACTCGACGAAAACTTTCAAAAACATCTGCTAGTAATAAAACATCTGTTTTCAAATATAAGTCATGATAATCATCAAATGTTCTGCAGTTAAATTTATTCCAAATATCTTGTGCATATTTATACTCGTCGTCTGTAGTATCTTCATTTTTGAGCTGTGAGTAAAATTTGTCTTTGCTGGACAGAGAAGTTTCATCAGATCTGCTCCAGTCGTCGAGATATTCATATGGAAAGATACTTTTTTTTTGTCAGATCGATATAGTTTTCACCAAAGCAACTTTGCAGATTATTAAAAGTGCTACAACCTTTTACAAGCTCATCTAATGATGCTGCCATAAATTGCAGACTGTCAATAAAACGTAATTTACCAAGAGTAACTGACATATACTTTTCAAAATTATTTGGTATACATTTTATCTTTAGATTTAATTTCCTCATTGCCAAAAGCTTCTACAATGATATGACTATCATAGCCGCGAAAGTTATCTAAAACGACAGGTATAAACTTTGGTGCATGAAATTTTAAATTACAATTATTATGAGCCGCTCCACGGCTAAGTTAAATGAGAATGATCACGAACTTTATCAGAGACTCCGTTTGAGTCTACCAATGATTTTTCGCAAATATGACAATTAACCGCTTCATCAAATTCAAGTTGTTGCTCAGATGTTATTTTCATTGGAGCTGTTTTAAATAATCTGTTAGAAATTTTATTAACATCATCTATAAGATTTTTTAGCAGCCAAATTAATGGACTTTCAGATTCGCTATCTTTACATCTATATAACTTAACCGGACATGAAAACTTATTGTCGATGCAACAAACTATTTTATAAGCTACTCCGCAAGGAACATGTTGTTGTATTTTTCTTGTACTTGATTTATTAGGATCATTTTCTGCACCCGCCACTGGAACGAGTAGACACTCAAAATCGGCACAAATAACGAAAGGTATATTTAGCTTATGATCGTAGTTCTTAAATTTTAAGACTTTTTCTTTCTCGCTTGGCATAGTTATTCTTTGAACGTTGATACAGTATTTAAGATGTTCCTGTAGTTTTTCAGGTTTAGAAAACCCTTGTAGGCATCTGTAACAGAAATATTTCTTCTTTTTATTTTTATTATACTGTCCGCCAACTAAGCTGTTAAAGTTTTTTATCCAACAATAATGTCCTTTATAAAATAATAAATTTATTGTCTTTTGTGTAGCGGTCTCTGAAATATATCTTGGATAAACATTTTCTCGCTCATCTAGTCCGAAAACATTTACTGAAATATTGTTTTGTTTTTCAAACTTTGGTATCTGATTTTCTGCTACTGGAAAAGTTATCCCGTTAAAATTTAGTTCGTCTTTGTACGGCAAATACTTTTCAATTCTATCATTATGGTCACTCTGAGGATGTCTCTCGACAAAATTGCCCAACGAAAACACTGATCGTCGTTGTTTTTAACATTTATACAGCATTTTTTGTTTTTAATTTTTTTAGGGAGATCAACGTAAGAACTACCTCGCAGTATGTTATATTTTGCTGTGTGAATTAAAACTTCTTTTATCATTTCAAATTTCCAACCTGACCCAGATGAAGTAAATTCCTCCAATTTTTTATTTATTTCTTGGTGTATTTCAGCGGCGACTGTGGCAATATTTGTTCCAGTTAATATTTTCCATGATTTAGCTGTTAGATATGGTTCGGAAATTTCGCTGTCGAAACTTGTATTTTCAAAAATTATATCAAGTATATCTTTTTCGACTGCATGTAATTTTGATAAAATCGTATGATATTGTACTATTAGTTTGATACTTTTGTGAGCTGCAAGTTCTTGAGCTATAACAGGTTGTAGAAGATGATATAAATTTGTGGAGTTAAAATTTGCTAAAACATTTTGATTATCAAATTTGTAACTGCTGTCGTATCCCGTAAATGCTGTGGCAATTTTCTCTGCTTTGATAATGCTCTTTTTAGCAATATCTCGCGATTTCAGCATTGCTATATATATAGTGTAATATTATATCTCTAATTGATTGTTCGATCGATAACTCACCGCACGCCAGCTGAAAAAACAATTAGAGATATAAAAAAAATCCTTATAATATAATGACACAAAATCTGACAAGCGCAAACGAGCAAGAGTATTATCACCCCAAGTATAACCTATATGCTGGATATGCATTAGGTTGCACGCCAGCTGAACAAACAATTAGAGATATAAAAAATCCTTATAATATAATGACAGAAATTTTGAGATATATCAAACTGACAGTGGAGGAGCAAGAAACTTATCATGTTCATCCGAAGTATAACCTATATGCTAGAAATGCATTAGGTTCGGTTATTAACATAAAATCTAAAAAATCTTTTGGTGAAGCAACGCCAGCAGGTTATGATTAGCGTAAGGGGAGATAATGCTGAGAGAACGGAAATGTTGAAGAAAGATTTTATTTATACTTTGTTTTGCGATGATATTCCAGAAGGACAACGAGTATATAGAGTAAATAATTCGATTAGCGATGATAATATTGAAAATTTAGCTTTACAAGATGAGTATCAACCTCATCCGGTATTTGATTTATATGAGGCTAACGATCGCGGTATTATTAGAAAAAGAAAAACAAAAAAAGTATTAGGTAATTTGCAAAGTAGCGGATATTTGATGGTGACGATACGTGGAATTAAAACAGATTTTGTTGGTTACCAATCGCATAGGTTTGTTTATGAAACATTTAATGGTGCTATTCCAGATAATTTAGTCATCGACCATATTAACACCATAAAGGCCGATAATCGTTTAGAAAATTTAGATCTAGTTACACAACTAGAAAAAAACCGACGTGGAGCTAATTCTGATGGATCTAATTTTAAAGACCCAAAATCAATTATTTCAGTAAATATTGGGACTGGAGAAGAAATGAAATTTAGATCAATAACAGCTGCCACAAAATATCATAAAATTGATCCTCGTGCAGTAAAATTTGTAGCTGACGGTAAAACTAAATCAGCAGTATCAAAGTCAACATTTGATAGATTTTGTTTTAAATATGATGATTAATGATATTTCGTAATTCTGTCTTAGTAAGACAACTATGAGCAAACATCAAAACATCATCGCGATCAAATTTTAATGTTATAAAAGCACTATCATTAAGTTTATTTTTTTCTGCTGCTGTTAGTAATATTCTATCATTTTCGCCAGGCATTACAATAATGTCAACAGAATATGCACTATAACCCGACAGACATTTTCGAACTGCTTCGGCTAGTTCCTTGTAATTTAATATATTAACTTTTTGATGATATTTCACATCGGGAGATTTCATTTCGCTGGTCATTATTATTATAAATTAGATAAAAGTATATTATAATATTGTTACGACCCTGTGGTTAAATTACATGTGTGTTAAAATTTAAATTCTTCTAATTCTTTGTTTCATTTTTGTTTTATTTTTACATCATTAAATGTAATTATTATTATTATGATGATTGTGTTTACATGAGTCTAATAGTTTGTTAGAAACATCGTATTTATTTAAAACGTAAATGTGACTCGTGTAAGCACGAGTTTTGTATGATAGTTTGTCGTTGCAAGTAAACAGTCGGGAAAAGCTGTGTAAATGATTGGCTGTGACTACGTCATTACTAATTATACTTGTTTACGCTTTTGTAATGTCCAGGTGTGATTTCGAAATCACACGTGTACTTCGTGCATGTGTACATGAAATGACGTATTAGCTTGTTTTAAATGCTCAGTTGCCTGTAAGAAATTATCAGTCATAGTCGTAGTCAGTCATAGTTGAGAGTCACATCATAACATCTTGTAGAGTTTCTAATACCTTAAGGAAAAGGTATTCCTGTGCTGGAAAGAGTTGTTCGTTCGTACGTATTTAGAACAACATGTGTATTGTTAGTGGTGGTAGCAGTACTTCATCTACTTTCTAAATAATTATTTTCCCTGGAGAACAACCCTACTGGCTTTGGACAAAGAGGTTTGTTGAAATTATTTCTAAATTGGAGCAGAACAATACAAATTGTAATTCACAGTGAAAATTCTGGACATTTTGTGTTAACCTTCGTCTGACGTCATCATCCGTCATCATCCGTCATCTTGGAACGGAATTGAGATTCAGACTATATCAAATTAGAACTGTTTATTCACAGGACTTATGTGCTTTTACAACTTTAGAACAAATTTTTGGGTCTTCTTCGTAAATCGTAAGTCTTGTTTCATATATTTACCTTTTCACCGTGTTTTCTAGGGAAATAAATTATTTTTGTTAAAATTTACAAAGCTTGTTGTAGTCACTCTTTCTTTGTGTTGCTTTGAACGAGCCGATACGTAACAATATGGATTTAATGAAACGACTTGCTGAAATATATTCGGAAGATACAATCGCAAGTGATACAATCACTAGCGATAAAGTCGCCAACGACAAAGTCGCAGACAATATTACAGTCACTAACAACACTTTAATCTCTACCGATATAGACAAATTTTCTAGCTATAGCGAAGATGATATTTTATTTAATAATGACGATGAAGATGACAACAGCAACGCCGTCGCTGACAGAAAAAATTACAGCAGACCAACAACTGAACGATATAATGTTAAGTATCACATTGCCAAAAAAATAATAAAATTTAATTTTACTGTTGCCGAACAACAAATATTTTGGCAGCTTATTAAACCGTTTGACATCTGAAGATAACTGGCCAGCAAAGGAGCATAAAATACGATTTCATTTTTGCTAATATATTCAATTTGACGCCAGTTGATAATGAAAGAAAATTACATTTAATTTCTTATGTAAAACTATCAAATGTAAATCTGTACTTGTAAAATACGAACAAATTTATAATAACATTATTTCACAAAATTATAATTTTTCATCGACTTAGTTGGTACCCAGCTATTAAATTTATCGCTATATCCTCTCCATTTAATTAAACTTTTGTCGCCGCGTTTTCGGATAACTTTTTCAATAACAAATACGTCTTGGGAAGTTTTCTGAAGTTCCTGCCCGTAAAAACTACCAGTTATAGGTTCACCTAATAAATCTTTTAACGCGTATGTTACAGGCATTGTTAAAAGTACTTTATCAACAACAAATACTTCTTCAGTCCAGTTTGGAGTAAATCCGTTTTCAAATGTTTTTTTGGTCAAAGAAATTCTAACTTTATCACCAACTTTAAATTTATGTCTGCGGTACATGTTTTCATTTGCTAATATTGGATTTTTAATTGCGTCGTTTGGTGACATTTTGGTGGTTCGGTGTTTCGTGTTATTATATTCGTCAGCTATCTGCGGAAGCTCATCGACATATCTGTGTTTTTAGCTGTCAAATATTTATGTATTTTCTCGTTTAGCGTGCGATTAAATCGCTCGACGACAACGCTTTTACCTTCGTTTCCTGTAACATACTTTTTGATATTATTTTGTTCCAAAAACTGCTCGAACTTTTTATTGAAAAATTCTGCTCCGTGATCGGTCCAGATTTTATTTGGTTTTCTTTCTGTACTAACGATAATCTGTTTTAACGCATCAGTCATTGACGTTCCTGTCTCGTCTGAAACTGGAACACTAAAAGCATATTTACTTAAAACATCTACAACGTTAATCAAATATTTCTTATTATCGTTAAACTGAGCTAGATTTGACACATCAACTAAATCTATCGCCCAGATATCATCAACGGCATTTGCGACAACTTTACGTCGCGTAAACTTTTTTTTTTAGGTTTGTGTAGCGGAGTTGCAAGATCATCATACAATTCCTTTCCGAGTCCCAATTTATATTTTGCTCCGATAAAACCCTGTACCAGCCTTCTATCAAAACGTTGTCGCATATTTGTCGGGTTCATATCACGAAGTTCGTCTAACATTACTTTATCACAGTCTGATTTTGAATTTTCTGCACGAACGTTATCAGGACGTTCAATGTCACGATAACAAATGTCATGGCGCATTGCTATTGCATCAACTTGATTGTAAGGCTCTTGTCCTTGCAGCGGATTATCGTTTTCATCTAGTTGTTTATCAAGAGGATTATAAGGTCCAGTATATTTATGGCCTGGCAATGTCCAGCCTCCTTTTGGTTTCGGTAATTTGCCAATTACTTTATGTATGTCTATACCTGTTCCAATTTTTCTCTGTTGTTACAACGTTGACAGTATGTGACAATTTTATTTTGCTCGAGACATAAATCTGTCAGAATCACAGTTGCATATCATTCTATATTTTCAGTCGTCTACTAAAATAATGTCAGGGCAACCAGCTCCCAACGACTTTATCGCTGGGGACAATTTCTTTAAAAACGTACTTTTTCTTTTTCCGCAGATTGCACAAATACTTTTCAGCATCGTCCTGTTGTTCTTTGTTCTTTCTGTTGTTTCATTGATATTTTCTGTTTTAGTTTTACATTTGAGACAATATGTTGACATTATATACTTGTAATTTGGATAAAATTAATTCCAAGCTTTAGATAGCTTTACAAAAATTTATTGCAATCTCATCATTAGCGTGAGAAGGTTGTTTGTCAAACTGTAAAATAAAATTTAAAAAATTAAATTCCCTGACGTTGTCAGGTGATTGAGACACCTGTTTAATGAACATTATACAATAATATCCACAAGCAGAAGCTCCAACAGGGTGAAGTTGATTGGACGAATAATATATTATTTTATATTTTTTGTTTATATATTTTTTTATTGCGTCGCTCGGAGGAAGTCCAAACGAGTCAAAATAATTATTATAAACTGCTACCCAATGTGTACCAGATCCGTCATTGAAATCTTGTATATTTATCACTCAGGAACCACCTGTGATGTTAGTAAGTTCATCCTTAGAATAAACTCCGTGGAAATTGTTTACTTGTTTTAGCTTATTAAGTATATCAAAGTTACTTAGCGGGGTGGCCGTGTTCCCGGCAATGTTAGTCCACGTCCTCCTATTCCTAGCAGATTTGGTAGTATACTTCCCGCTAGTCCCATTATAAGTGGAGCTATTGGAAGAAATCCTCCTTTGGTTGTTCTTCGACGTCGCGGTGTCTTTTTTTTTCGTTGTTGTTTTTCTTCCACGACCTTCAATTGCTTTTTTCGTTGCGCCAGATATTGCTCCAGACACTGCTGCTAGTCCAAGCGTTCCTAGTATAGGTAAAATTTTTGGTATTATTGAGCTAGCTAGTACAGATAGCGCCGGACCGAAGAAACCACCTTGTTTTGACATCGCCGTTATTTGTGCGGCACTTAAATTTAAAACAAAAGGTTTTTTACGATCGTACCTATTTGCCTGTTTTTTGGTCAACATCAATTTTGTTAAAATACCTTTGGAAATGTCAGGGTTGATTTTTAATGATACCTGTCTTTGCTTTGCAACAGCAGCTGCTAATTTTTTAACTTGACCATCAGTCAGATATATTTCTTTTACAATATATTTTGTCATCTTATATACAAATTGCAGATTAAACTTGGACTGTCATTTTGCCTCCAACAGAATCTATCGTAAAAAATCTGTCGCTGATCACTAGCGCGTACACGTACAACTGCGCTGCTGGAACTGCTCCGAGTGTCCAAGTAATTTCAATATCAGCTGTCGAATCAACAGCCCGTTCGGTGTGTTTACTAACATCAAAATAAAATATTGGATAAAGTGTACGAAATTCCTCTACTGATATCTGCGATCCATCTTCAACATCTTGATATTTTTGCACTGCGTCGAGCAGATACATGTAAGGTCGAGTAATATTTTTATTAGCGTCATCTGCGAAATTACATTCTATCGCTCGTTCCGGATATTACTTTGAATTTATTCTAGCGTATATTCGTCTAACATCGGCGTGGTCAAATATCGCATTATTTTGTTGTTGGTTACCACGTCGCGCTTGCTGTTGAAACACAACTAATAATTGCCTCGGCAGTTGTTCACTTGATGTTGTTGTGACTAGCCATGTGTAGTCTGTAGTATTCGGAACTGCTGTTTGATATATTTTATGTTGCTGAAAATAAATTTTGTTTGTGCGGTTTTCAAGCATATTATTTAATTCTGACATTTTAGTGATTGATGGTGTTATTCGTGGCATCCACAGCGCAAGTTTATTTATGATAAATTGTACATCAGCTCCGCCTGACCTAAATAGGCAGTCGTTTTGTTCTGCTCGATCCAAAATAAGTGTATGTTTAACTCCACGAAATACTTTATCGTAATCGCGACAAAGTCCAAATATTGTACTTAACGGCAGCATCATTGAAATTTGACGTGATACTGCTGCAAGTGCCTTTCTCTTAGCACAACCTTCATTGTAACGTATATTTCTTACGCTAATTGCCTCGTTATTTAAATTTAACATTGCAACGCCGTCTGCAGCTGCACCTGGCGGCGTTATACCAAGATCATTACAAGCAGCAATAAGTGAGACTCTTGTAGCGTTTGCATTAGCGACTGCAGCTGGTGCGTCTATACCAAAATTGACAGCATTAGCAATGAGAAAATTTCTTACAATTACAACATCTGCAGCGGCATCAGCTCCGTGTACTAATGCTGCTCTTAAAATAAATTCTCCAGCTACAGTTCCAGCTCCAGTATCTTTAAACCACATCATGTTCGTTGCAGTCGATCTGAAGTAATCATCAGAAAACGAAATAATATTTAAGATTGTACTTGCAACTTGTAAGTGACTTGAAATATCCTCAACAGTTTGATTGGCCAGTTGATATCGGGCACTTTTGAATAAGCACCAGCCATTATTTATAAGAGCTACTTCAGTTCCAGCTGCAATTGCAACAGGTGGATTAGCTACTGTCATAATCTGACCGCGAACTTCTAACATTGCCTTATGTGGCAGTAGAAATACATCTTCGTCTCGAGTATTAAATGTTCTAATACCAGCTTTATTTGGTTCATTAGAATTTTCATCGAGATACTCAACATACTCAAATTCTGTTACAGTGTCATCCGTTTCATAGGTTTCTGCTAAATCGAGATAATTTTTAACAGACATTTTTTATTTATTAGATTATATAAAATGTTATTCATGATTTTCTAATGATAACAATTTTCTCTAACGGTTACTATGTAATTGGTGTTGTTACTTTAGATATTAATTTTTGTATAACCTGCTCGCCTTTCGGTGATAAAAGTTTTTTTGTTGTTGTTATCATAGCACGTTGCGTTTCTTTTGTTGGAGCGATTTCTGATATAACTTGTTTTATCTCAGATGTAGACGGTGCGACTTTTATTTTTTCAGCTATTTTTGTCCCACCGCAGTTCCAGCAGCAGATGCAGCTCCAGTTGCAAAGCTTTACCTGCGTCAAGTGCAATCGGTGCAACTTTACGCGCGATTCCCGGAACATTTTCAATAACTTTAGTAATTATATTTCCAAAAAATCCTCCAATAATTTTTCTTCTATAAATTTTTTTTCTCTGTTTCATTCTATCTGAGGTTGCATAATTTTTATTGCCAAATCTTTCACATTATAATTTGCTAAAATCTTTTTAGCTTTTCTTATAAAATATGTTTACTATTGTGTGCGTAAGTGTAAATAGTAAGTAACAACCTCGTTATTCAGATCTAACTGTCGTCCAGATTGATCTGTCAACTGCATATTTATTGTTGTTATTTAATTTTCAACATTTAGCGGATAATAAATAACTTGCCGTGGACTAATTTGCATGAGAGAACTTGGTGGAACATCTGGCGAGAAACAATATATTGTTTGCCCTTTACTGCCCTGGGCTGAGTAGGATCCAGAAGCAATAGAGCAATTTATCAATATTGTGTTTACGTCAGAATATAATTTACTGAAAAATTTGCGCTATCTTTCACAGCTGTACTAGAGTCTAGTAATAATGTTGTTGACATTGCTATTTATTGTATTTTTACAAAATTAAATCGCCTTGATTTATATCAAATCACGGTGTAAAGTTTCGTACTCGTCAGATGTTAATAAATTTTCTGATCTTAGATGATCAAGTATGTCAATAATTTCATTATTAATTTCAACACTAATATTACCAGCTTCTTTTGATGATATCAACAGCATTAATCTGCCTATCATTTCAGCACTTGATGTAAATATTTTTACACCGGTTCCTGTTTTTTCTTTTTCAATTTCCCCTGGCGATATAACTAGTGGTGTTTCAGTTCTAATATACTTTTTTAGTTTTTTAGCATCTTTTATGCGATTTTCATCATTTATTTTAAACTTCCTATGAAAACTCCAACCTCTACCAAACCCTGTTTATCTGTTCTCATCTGCTGTTCTTTTAAATACTCCAGCAATAACACCGACTCTAATTTTATCAAAAAGTTCAGTCATACGATTTTCTTCATTAGTTTGTTCTAAATCATAATTAAATTTAAAGCCATTATTTATCATTGTATTTAAATCATTAATAAGATCATCATATCTTTCTTTCGACCAAGTTTTTATATCATCAATTTCATCTATATTATTCTCTTAAAAATTCTTGATATTTACCATCTGATATTTTATTATTATATGCTTTTTCCCGATAAAATCGTCTTTTTTCGTCAATACTTAAAAGCTTTATCGTTCTCTCACCAATATCTTTTTGTTCTTTTTCAACATCCTCCAATTTTTCTGATAATTTTCCCAACATAGTCCTAATTTCATGTGAAGTTAATTCTGCTAATCTTCTTTCAAATAAAATTGGATTATTAATCAGTCGATTTTGTTCATTTCGTCTAGCAACAGGATCAGCAATATTTGCTACAAGAGCCTCAGCCAATTTTCTTTTTTCCTCGTCAGATCTAGCAACAATTTTTGCAGCAGCTGCTTCTTGTTGTTCTTTAACAATTCCAACCAAACCTTTTTCCTGTAGTTGCTTAAGTTCCTCTTCTGATAGTGATTTAGTTTCAGGTTGTTTTCCAAGTAGTGCTTCAGTAACTGGTTTGAGGATCGTAGCTGTTGTTTCTGAAGCAGTTACTTGTCCACGTCGTGCTTGCTGTACTTTTTCCTTAAATTCTGCTTGAGATTGAGCAAGTTTTTTTTAGATCTTCTATATGTTTTCTATATTTTGCTCGTTTATCCATAATTATTATATGCAAATTTTATAAAATTGGAAAAATTATAAATAATTTTCTATCGAAAACAAAAACTTACTGCAGATAAATGTCAATACAACAACAAAACATTTTAGTTGGATCATGTGTAAGTTTATCAAATAAGGAGAAGTTATATTTATCTTTTGTAGCTTTATGATAAAGTTTAATAAATTTATCTTTTGTCACGTCACCGTATTGTTCGTTCGCGATATTTCTAACGTCAACATTGTCCAGTCCCGGAAATAATATAAAACAACCAGTATTTTGCCGAATAAATCTGTCAACATTATAAAAACCTTGAGCTAAATAAACATACATTTCTTATTTCGCGACAGTGAAAAATACGATCTTATTTTGTTCATTTCTACATTCAAAAACGACTATCTTATGTTCATCTGAATCAAGTTGATTAACTGGAATAAGATCTTCTGGTTGTTTGATTATTAAAAAAAACTTCACCAGCATCAAGATCATCACGAAGTTTGTCATTGTATTTGCTTAGTAGCTCGTACTTATCTTGTTGTGGATTAATTGTGTAAATATAAACTCGATCGTAGTTAAAATTATCACCAAGAAGCAAGTTCATAAGCAAATTTGTTTTTCCCGATCCCATTCGCCCAACAATAAGATAATGACAATCTGGAAGTTCATTGTTATGTTTATGTTTCACCAACCGCTCTGTATCAAAGTTTAATATCAACGATTTTGCCATTGTTTGTTATATAATTTTATGTTACATTAAACTGACTAATGTTGAAATTTTATGTAGGACAATAAATAATGAGCTACTATACAAAGCTTGGAACATTAACAGGAAATTCAATGGCTGAAAGTACAACAACAATAACAAACGGCAAGATTGATTTATCGGGTTACCTGAAAAAATCCGGTGACACAATGACAGGAAACCTGTTTATGTCAAATCAAAGAGTACTAGGTTTAGAAACAGCGTATCCGCCAGTAAGAGTAGACCTTACACAAGCTGTTAGTTATGCACAACTTAAGTCTGTTGATGACAACAAGTTGTCGTTGACAGGAGAAACTTTAAGCGGCAACTTAGATATGTCAGAAGAAAAAAAATAATAAATTTGGAGACCAGGTATCCACCAGCAAACTTAAATTATACACAAGCGGTAAGTTATGCACAGTTGAGGTATGTGGATGATAACAAACTTGATAAAATCGGTGGAACGGTTATAGATAATATCAATATGTCAGAGAAAAAAATTATAAATTTAGAGACTACATATCCGCTAGAAAACTTAAATCAAACACAAGCGGTAAGTTATGCACAACTAAAATCCGTTGATGAAAATAAACTTAACAAAGCCGGCGATACAACGACAGGTAACCTGTTTATGTCAAATTCAAAAATAACTGGACTACCGACAACCTCGCCACCAGCTAATGATGCTGATGCTATCAGTTATAGTCAGTTGAAAGAAGAACTTGCTCCATACTTAAAAAAATCTGGTGGACCAATGTCAGGTAATATAAACATGAGAGACAAAAAAATAACTACAACGTATGTTCCAGTTAGCCCTAATGATCTGACAAATAAAGCATATGTTGATAGTCTGTCTAGTGGTATAAAACGAACTAAAAACAATGTTGGATATATTCCAATACTTTATAAAGCAACTGACAATCGAGTTGGGTTTGAAGTAAGTGCATCAGCATATTATCCTGAAAATTATCCTTATTACACTTTCTCTGATTGACATGAGTGGACGACCAACGGAGAAGTTGAAAATTTTTGGATCAAAATTAAATGTCCCTATACAGTTGCTATTTGGCAATTTCATTTGCGAGGCCGATTAAACTCTAGTGTTGGTCGAATTTATAATTGGCGATTGGAAGGATCAAATGACGATATCAACTGGACAACATTGTATAGCACAACAGACACTTACATTTCAACAACACAATATTTTACAATCCCGACAGAAAACACTGTTAACAAGTACTTCTATTTTCGAGTTAATGTTTTTGCTGCTGAGCATCCGTTTCCAGGGCTGACAGCATTTCAAATATATACACTCGACGAACAAATTTAATCTAATGCTATAAAATAATGTCAGAACCACCAATTATAACCATTGCAAGAGAATTTTATGATAATATTTTTAACCCTGATAAAGATGTTGGAGCTGTTAATGAAGCAGCAAAAACAATCCAAAATATGAAATATACTGGCATTAGTTTATTAGACAAACTAATATCACCAGATCATGTTACTAATTTTATTCGCGTTATGCATATGCGAGGACCACAACTGAAAAAAGCAATAGAAAACTTTAATATTATAAGCAGATACTGTCATCCTGATGATTGTCTAGAAGAACAAAAACAAGTTGAAATTATATTTAAAAAATATTACTCGAGCTTGATTGGTCTAACATAAATTTGATAATAAAATCAGACTTAATAAAAGCACGAGTTTATAGTGGAAGAACACTGGAAGAAAGACGAAAAACGAAAATCATACTCGTCTTGACAAACTAGCAGAAAATAGAAAAATGAAAATAAAAAGAAGCAGAGATTTATATAATAGTTTTTCAAAACGATACATTTTTAAACATCTCGGTATGTACTACCATGACAAAGAAACCTTGGTTAAAATCGTCACTATGACGTCAGACGCAGATTTAATTATTAAGGTATACGCAAACGCAATTTTGCCAATCATACGTAAAAAAGACCCAGAATTTGATCCGATCATTGTTAACAAGTCTCTAAAGATAATCAAAAGTATAGACGATGAAATTAGTAATCTTAGTGATGATGAGCGAGAAAAGTTTTTTGAGGAAGTCGATCAAACAAAGTTGGAAGTAAAGTCTGATTCTTATTATGATATAAGTGAAGAAGATGATGTTCCACTCCCATCATTACAATACTCTACACAATTGTCACTACGAAATTATTACAACGAAGTTAAAACAATACTCACAAAACCATATGAGAAAGTGATGTTAAAAGTAGCTTCTGCTGTTGGTCTTCTTACAATTGAACTAGATAAGCTTAAGAAATTAATGTTAGCAAATTTCGTAGTCGCATATGCAATTATCAGACAACATCTTGTTCTCAAAAATTTCACGTTAGATCAGTTGAGCTTAGTTTTAGAGTATATTGATGAAACAGAAATCGATTACAGTAATTTTGTGAATAAAACAGATTTGTATGAGAGTGAAGTAGGAAATAGTTTTGATTCGTACGCTTGGTTAAAGAAACAATATGTACTAACGGATGAACGATATAAGGATATTTCGTCAGATGTTTATGATAAATATAGAGAGTTTATAGCTGATCCTAAAAATAATAAATTCCGCGAGTTTCTCGATTCGATTGCTGGCACTAGAACTTTTGTCTTTGTATAAAATATTGTATAATGAAAAAACAAATCGTCGATTTCAATCACATATCAGAAGAAATTCCAAAACAAGATGTTGACGCACTAGTATAATATTACAAATTTTATCATAAAAACCTTTGGTGTGTAAAAGAATGTTATAAATACTATAGCAAAATACTTCGGATAATATCGTGTTTACCACTGCTAATGACTAGCTCTGGTATAATTTCAAGTGGAGCATCATTAAATCCGTTTTTGTTAATAATATCAGGCGTTGGTGTTTCTCTTCCAACAGCGTGTAAAAAAATTGAACCTCGACTTGTGACTAAAAAAATTGCCTGCAAAACAGCTAGTATAACTTACAAAAAATTACTTGATCAGATACGATCTTACTTGCGAGGTGTAAAATATGATATGGACAATTTAATACGCGAGTTTCATATTGTTGACAGTATGTTAACAGATATTCTACCAATGAGAGTCAGCAGGTATGAAAAAGATTATCATAAAATATGGTTACAACAGTAGATCATTATCAAATAAAATATCAACCATATTGTCAATAACGGTCACAAAAAAGACATCATCATGCAAAGGACCTCTTAAAGGAACCACAGGCAATGAAGGGGCCTTAATGGAATGGTAACCGCTTATGATGGTACTGGTTATTTTTGATATTTTGTAGGGCCACTCCAATAAAATACTTTTAGTCTTATTTTGAGCTAAAAATGACTCCTTAATAAAATTACAAAATAGAAAGTTTTATAGGAGAATTCTCGGTTTGGTTGAGGATCCGCCTATTAGTTTACTACTTGTGTGTGTGTGTGTGTGTGTGTGTGTGTGTGTGTGTGTGTGTGTGTGTGTGTGTGTGTGTGTGTGTGTGTGTGTGTGTGTGTGTGTGTGTGTGTTTCATCTTAACAAAAAAGACCTTGTCCCTACACTATGTGGATAGCATAGTGTGTGTGTTTTTCTTCTCTTCCTTCGTTTGTGTGTATAGTAGATATGGGTGTGTTTTGCTTCTCTTCCTTCGTTTGTGAGGATAGTAGAATGTCTGTTATATGCGTTCCCGTCCGTTGGTGTGAATAGTAGATATGAGTATGTTTTTCTTTAATTATAAGATTGATTCAGTATAACAATAAAATAAAAATAACAATATTTCTGAATCAAATCAGAAATAAAAAAATAAATATAACATTGAATCAGTATAAAAATAAAAATGAAAATATTTCTGAATTAGAATCAGAATAAAAATATTTCTGAATCAGAATCAGAAATAAATAATAAATATTATAATCTTGAATCGGAATCAGAAATAAAAAATAAATATTATACTCTTGAATCAGAATCATAATAAAAATAAAAATATTTCTGAAGAATAAAATAAAAATATTTCTGAATCAGAATCAGAAATAAAAAATAAATATTATAATCTTGAATCAGAACAAAAATAAAAAATATTTTAATCTTGAATCAGAATAGAAATAAAAATATTTCTGAATCAAAGTCAGAAATACAAATTAATTCTAATCTTGAATCAAAATCAGAAATAAAAAATAATTATAATCTTGAATCAGAATAACAATAAAAATAAAAATAAAAGTATGTCTGAATCAGAATCAGAAAAAAAATATAAATATTATAATCTTGAATCAGAATAAAAATAAAAATAAAGATAGTTCTGAATCAGAATAAAAATAAAAATATTTCTGAATCAGAATAAAAACAAAAATCAGAATCAGAAATAAAATATATTTCTGAATCAGAATCAGAAATGAAAAATGATTCTAATCTTGAATCAAAATCAGAAATAAAAAATAATTATAATTTTGATTCAGAATAACAATAAAAATAAAAATAAAACTATTTCTGAATCAGAATCAGAAAAAAATTATAATCTTGAATCAGAATCAGAATAAAAATTAAAACAAAAATATTTCTGAATCTGAATCAAAAATAAAAAAATAAATATTATAATCTTGAATCTGAATAAAAATAAAAAATAAATATTATAATCATAAATCAGAATAAAAATAAAAAAATATTTCTGAATCAGAATCAGAATAAAAATAAAAATATTTCTGAATCAGAATAAAAACAAAAATCAGAAATAAAATATATTTCTGTCTCATTCGTTGGTGTGGATAGTCTATGTGCATGTTTTATGCATTCGCATTCGTTGGTGTGGATAGTAGATATGGGTATGTTTTATGCATTCGCATTCGTTGGTGTGGATAGTCTATGTGTCTGTTTTATGCGTTCTCATTCGTTGGTGTGGATAGTCTATGGGTCTGTTTTATGCGTTCTCGTACGTTGTTGTGGATAGTAGATATGGTCTGTGCTTTTCTTCTCTTCTCGTCTGTGTGGAAAGTAGGTATGGGTCTGTTTTATGCATTCTCGTCCGTTGGTGTGGATAGTATATTGTGTTTTATGAATTCGCATACGTTGGTGTGGATAGTAGATATGGTGTGTGTTTTGTATGCGTTCGCGTACGTTGGTGTGGATAGTAGATATGGTCTGTGCTTTTCTTCTCTTCCCATGTGTGTGGATAGTAGGTATGGGTCTGTTTTATGCATTCTTGTCCGTTGGTGTGGATAGTATAGTGTGTTTTATGCATTCGCATACGTTGGTGTGGATAGTAGATATGGTGTGTGTTTTGTATGCTCTCGCGTGCGTTGGTGTGGATAGTAGATATGGTCTGTGCTTTTCTGCTCTTCCCGTCTGTGTGGATAGTAGATATGGGTCTGTTTTATGCATTCTTGTCCGTTGGTGTGGATAGTATAGTGTGTTTTATGCATTCGCATACGTTGGTGTGGATAGTAGATATGGTCTGTGCTTTTCTTCTCTTCCCGTCTGTGTGGATAGTAGGTATGGGTCTGTTTTATGCATTCGCATTCGTTGGTGTGAATAGTCTATGTGTGTTTTATGCATTCTCGTTCGTTGGTGTGGATAGTAGATATGGGTATGTTTTATGCATTCGCATTCGTTGGTGTGAATAGTCTATGTGTCCGTTTTATGCGTGAATCAGAAATAAAAAATATAAATATTATAATCTTGAATCAGAATCAGAATAAAAATTAAAACAAAAATATTTCTGAATCAGAATAAAAATAAAAATAAAATATTTTTGAATCAGAATCAGAATAAAAATAAAAATATTTCTGAATCAGAAAAAAAAATAAAAAAATAAATATTATAATCTTGAATCAGAATAGAAATAAAAATAAATATTATACTCATTCGTTGGTGTGGATAGTCTATGTGTCTGTTTTATGCATTCGCATTCGTTGGTGTGAATAGCAAGTATGGTGTGTTTTATGCATTCGCATTCGTTGGTGTGGATAGTAGATATGGGTGTGTTTTATGCATTCGCGATCGCTGGTGTGGATAGGAGATATTGGGATTTTTTTCTTTCTCCCTTTCTTTTGTGTGTGTATTGGTCTTTGTCCCTATAAAATTTCCTTTATCCCTATCCAATTCATTTCACCTACCTACCTACGCACAGTATCGCGTATTCAGGTCAGCCAGTTCAGTGACGTCACACAGTGTCGAGTATTCAGGTCAGCCAGTTCAGTGACGTCACTGAAGCTAGAAATTTTGAGGCTATAAATATAGACTTGGGTTTTCCCCAGGTTGTAGCTATAAATACATACAAGGGTTTTTAAACAGAAATTGAACAAAAATTGTAGCTAAAAATAGACCATACCTGTTCCATTCCTCTTCTCGCTAGACAAGCCTAATATTTTTTGTTGCTAGACAGGCCCAATATTTTTGGTCGCTAGACAGGCCCAATATTTCCCCATGTTCAATTTCCCTTGTCCGTAGGGTACAAAGTAGGGTCCCGTAATACTAATTCCCATTGTCCGTAGGTTACAAACCCCATTTGTCCGTAGGGTACAAAGTAGGGTCCCGTAATGCTAATTCCCATTGTCCTTAGGGTACAACCCCTCTAATTTAACATTACGGTCTACGTGTCGCTATAAATCTTGTCCGTCTATAGTCCCACCCATGTTAAAATTCCCATGTTAAATTCCCATTGACGCTATACAGGCCCAGGGTGTGCTTTTGACGCTATACAAAATTCCCATTGTCCCTATATCGTCCCAGGGTGTGCTTTTGACGCTATAAATCTTGACGCTATACAGGCCCACCCATGTTAAAATTCCCATGTTAAATTCCCATTGACGCTATACAGGCCCAGGGTGTTCTTTTGACGTTATACAAAATTCCCATTGTCCGTAGATCGTCCCAGGGTGTGCTTTTGACGTTATACAAAATTCCCATTGTCCTTAGATCGTCCCAGGGTGTGCTTTTGACGTTATACAAAATTCCCATTGTCCGTAGAACGTCCCAGGGTGTGCTTTTGACGCTATATTCGATATTAGGGTCCCGTAATGTATTTTCCCATTGTCCCTATATCGTCCCAGGGTGTGCTTTTGTCCGTAGAAATCTTTTCCGTAGACAGGCCCAGAGGTCTTGTAATGCTAATTCCCATTGTCCGTAGAAATCTTGTCCCTAGGGTACAAAGTAGGGTCCCGTAATGCTAATTCCCATTGTCCGTAGGGTGCCCCACTATACTACTATTAAACACTGCAAAATATATTTTTTTATTCTATAATTTTTACCAGCTCACCCTCTCCGCTGTAATTAAACCATTATCGTATTAATAATGATAGGTGAACCACATTCAGCTAGATTAGCTCGAGAGCGACTAGAAGCAATCAGGAAATATTTGCCCGTGAGAGATTCTGTCAAACAAAAATTACAGGCGCGTCAAGATCTCAAAGAAGGATTTGCAGAAGCTGCAGAAGAATTATTTAAACCTATTACAAAACTACTAAAGGTATTCTTCCCGTCCTGGAGAAAACCGCTGAGGTGACTGGAAAAATAGCAGAGCGAACTAAGAAAACAAAAAAAATTCTGCGAGAACTTCCAAGTGAGATAGCTGCGGTTCAGCCAACCCAAATAATGGACCAAGCGAGAGGTGATATGCAATAGGAATCAGAAGTACGAGCCAGGATTAATCTGAATGATAAATTTACCGAGGAACTTATTTAGAATATTAAAAATTAAAAGATGTAAATAAATTAGCTGAGGCTGCTTTGTTAAGTTATGATGATCGAAGACGTTTTCTAAACCCTGAATACGCTGATGATATTATAAGTCGCAACAATTGGTACAAATGGGTTTTTCGCATATATTTCGATATTGATCAAGCTCGAAACGACGATATGAGATATGTTGCATATATTAATGCAATAGATAAATCTATTTCACTTATTCAACAACAACAACAACAATCACAACCATCACCACCGATACAACAAGAACAACCATGACAACAACAAGAACAACCATCATCAATATCACATAAGTTTAAACTCGGTGGTATTGCCGCTATCAAGGATCCAAGCCGGGTAATAGGTATTGCAGCACACGGATATAATAACAGGGAGGGGTATGTAAAACCTGAATACGTTGATAAGATGAAACGTGATAATTGGGTTTCAGATATATATCTCGTCGCTAATGATCTTGATCGGATCAAACGTAATGATGAAAATTTTGCTAGATTTATACAAGAAGTAGAACGTAAAATAAAATCAGGCAATGGATTATCATCTGAAGAAGAATTCTACGATGCCCTCAGTAGCCCAGTTGGAAAAGGTCTTGGTACAACGGGAAGTGGTCTTGTTAATTGTCCAAATAATATCCTCGCTGATATTGATCGATTAGAAATTCTGATTGGGGGAAAACGAGCTGGTAATAATTCTCCAGAAATCATTAATGAGATAACATCAATTTGCCAGCGATTATTCAGAGGTGGTATCATGGACGTTAACGTGTATCGGTCTCTCATTAATGAAATTATCGACGATTACCACAGCGATTAAGCAGTTCGACATAATTATTATAATAAGATGATTATACATACTGCTCAACTTCGATCAGTTATGATCAGGATGATAAATTCGCGATTACCAGTATATAAAACATTCTACGGAGATGGACTCGGTGATGTCATCCAGGGTTTATTTTCGAGGATAGCTCCAAAAGCAATACCGATTGCAAAGCAACTAGGAATGTAGGCTATTGATGTTATTTGTGAAAAAGGTATTAGTGCTGCTGGCGATGTTGCCAGTAAAGCATTTTCTGCAATCATGGACAGACTAGCACGATTAATACACGGTCCGCAAGCGGTCCGACTTCAGCCAGTAAAATTACCCAGTACTGAAGTGATGCCTGCAAACGTTAGTAAAATAATAAATCAAGCCGCAAATCAAAAATTAGCGCCATTCGCTGATGAAAAAGAAAAAATATAACCGCTAGTCTGGTAGCAGGAAGTGGTCTTCGTGTTAGACGATAGCAAATATAATAAAGATGTTCAAACGCATATCCAATCCCGCATTTGACATGGACGCACCAGTTCTCAAAAATGAATCGGTGCGTGATTATCAGTATTATTCTTATGACGCAAGTGTACCTGACGATCGTGGAAGAATCGAATTACAAGCTGATGATACAAGTAGATATTTCTTACACGCTGAGGCATTCATCGAAGTAGAAGGTAGACTTTTAAAATTAGATAATACAAATTACGAAATTGGTGATCGAGTTGGTTTTGTCAATAATGGTATTATGGCTTTATTCAAAAGTGCCGCATACATGATTGATGGACGAGAGACTGAGGTTTGTCATGAAGACATTGACGTTGCCACAACGATACTTGGTCTTGCAAGATACAGCGATGATTACTCAAGATCAGCTGGTCCGTCGATGATGTTTTCCAAAGATACAACTGATCAACCAGAAAACAGAAATGTAACATTAAATGCAGCTGGGGATACAGTTGTATCGATAAATGAAAATTTCAACTTTGGATTTGCATCACGTCGAACAATGCTGGGTGACGACGAAAGCTTTTCATGTGCAATTCCACTATCACATATATTTGGATTCTGCAGAAATGTTAGAAAAGTTATTTTTGGGGCCAAACATACAGTTGTACTCACACGAAAAAGCACAGATAATGATGCAATATGGCACGCTATAGGAGCTGATGATGCTGCAACTAGAGCACTTCATGGAAAAGTAACACTAACAAAACTTTCATTGTGGATGCCAACAATAACACCGTCGTTAATCGAAGAACAACGCTTACTCGCTTTCATGGACAGCGCGGTAAGTCGACGTTATCATGGCTAACAGTGACTACCGATTCTGTTCAGAGTAACATCAACGGATTATTCACATGGCAAATAGCATCACAACAAGGTATCTCTGCACCGCGACATATATTTGTTGTACTTCAGGATTATACGCGAGTGAACTCACAAACACGTAGTATTATGATATTTGACAAACTCGGTGTTTCTGAGGTTTCTTTGAGAATAAATGGACATCAAGAACCAGCCGATGATATTTTGTTAAATTTTGAACAAAACAGTGTTGCACGTGCATACCATCGATTAATGACATTCATGGGGCGTGATCAGAATGTTGATACTGGTTTATAAATATCACAGCGGGATTTTACAACGCTGTATCCGATCTATTACTTTTCGCTAGAACACTTGGATTTGACTAGACAGTGTCGTTGATATACATTTTCGAGCTCGTGTTACGCGAGGGCATATCACTAATTACAGAGCAATCGCTGTCATACTCAGCGATAAGACGATGTTACTTGAAGGTGTTGGTGGTCGCATGAGAGTTATTGATGCGCCAGTAGAAAATATGTAATTAGATCATTAATAAAATTATAAGTGTCATATCATCACGTTAGTGTCAGTCTGACTCCTGGTCAGATTAAAAGATTACAATCAGCATCAGCAAAGCGATGCGGATTAAAAAATATCACTAAAACAAGAACAAATCACAGATGGTCCAAATAAATTATCGTTGACAGAACACCAGCTCAAGAATTTTAATGAAGCTAAACAATCAAAAAAAGGTATACTCGTAAATCTTTCTGCGGGTGCCATCAAACACATCGCTAAGACAGGTGGTATTTTTCCACTTCTTTCAGCTATTTCAGCGCTGATAGCCGCTGCCGCTCCAACTGTTGTAAAAGCTGCTGCGTTAGGTGGAGTTGGAACCGCCGCTGGAATGGCATTAAAGAAAACAACTGGGAAGGATTTAAAAAAAAGAAGACGACGACGACGATCCGCCGAACAAATCGTTCGGGGATTGGGTCTGAGACTTCCAGGGACTCCAGATCGAGGAAGCGGATTAAGAATTCCAGGAACTCGTTGATGCTTCCAATGTCAAATTTTGATTTACTTGATGCTGCTGCGCGATTAAATATAGAAAATTTTAGAGGTGTTTTTATGCGTGATGAATTACCACATAAACCGAATCGTGTTGAAACCGGTATTATTAATCTTGATGGAAGTTCAGGTCATGGTACTCACTGGGTTGCATACGCGATTGATCCACGTGGAATTATTTATTTTGATTCATACGGATTGGCACCACCAAAAGAATTTCTGAAATATGTTACGGGCAGTATTCCAATCTGGTACTCAACGTTACCAACACAAACAATAACTGATCCACCAATATGTAGCCGTGAAGTACTCGCAGTACTTGATGCTATATCAAGGTCAACGAAACCACTTCATAAAGTTGCACACCAATACACCGTACAACGGAGGATTTAAATAACATTTACGGAAGATCTTCTGCTGTTGTCAAAAAAAGGAAGATATCGATTATCAAAATACGCCACCAAAGATGATCTTGCTGATTTTATGGATTTATCTGGAGTTGACCGAGATGAAGTTGTTGTATTTCAGGATAAATTTGGTATTTTAAAAACGAGTAGCATCAAATGGATTGATATATTTCTTAGAGTTATCGGCGCTGCCACGGATAATATTCCGATATTTACTGACGGAGGTAGAATCAGAGATTCAAATATATGAATTACAACTATCAGAGATGAAATTAAAATGAGTGTTTCTGATCGTTTAAAATCAACTGGAAATACAATGACAGGTAAGATCAACATGAACGGAAATAAGATTGTCGCGTTAAGAGAACCAACCGGTGATGAAGATGCTGCAACAAAGAAATACGTGGATGATAAAAATAATCCTACAGATGATAAAATAAATACACTACTAGCTGAATATGACGTTCACGTAAACATATTTCTGAATACTCGTAGAAATTTTCATAAACTTAATAAAGCCGCTGAAGGTTTTTTTGGAAGTCCGCCAGCTGTTGATATTTCTCTCACCAACATCAACATGAGACTCAATGATATTAATAGTGGAATTCCTGGTATCGTTGAAAAAACTAATCTTGTCAGAATTCCACATAAGCAAATTAATAATGTTGTATACACAATATCATCAGGATCGTCAACGTGGACACCGCAAAATAACACTATCAGACATACCACGGAAGTAACCGGTGTTTATCGATTATCAATATTTAGTGGTGGAAAATTTAGTATTTTTACTACGTATCTGTGGCGTCATTCAACCGATAAATTTTCTGGAATCGTGTCTATTACATTAAATAAAGGTAACGAAGAAACGTTTATACTAGACCCATCTGATAAAAAATTAACCTCAGCGTCTTATTGGTGGTGTCTAGAATTTGTAGCTGAAACACCTCCGCTATCTTAAACAATAATTAATATGATAAATGATTGACGTTCAGCGATACAGGTACAATCAAGTAACTGTGTGGCAAACTAAACTAAAAAATATCATTGATGATTACACCGCAAAAGTAAAAAAATGTCGACGACGTGTGGTTGTCGTTGACATAGTTGTTTATTCAATTTCTGCAGTTGTTGCTGGAACCGGTGTAACATTGTCAACGTTGACGGTGACTGCGCCAATCGTTATGACTATCATCGTTTCATCCGCAACAACTATCGCGGGAATTTTTAGTATTATTGCAAAGAAAATAGATACATGCACAAATACAAAATTAAACGAGTATGTGGTAAAATTACACACAGCAACAGCAGCATATTCCAAACTATCATCGTTGATCTCATCGTCGTTTAAAGATGGTATTGTATCTGATGAAGAATTTAGCGCAACGGTAAAAATTTACAATGAGGCATTTGCCGATCGTGATTTAATCACGGATAAAGAAATCAGGGATTTACAATAATAATAGTATAATAAATAATGATGACTTCGCTGGCTGAGTCAAGGGAATTATTACAGCAGATCGTCACTAATACTGCTCCGGTGAAAACTACGATGATATCAGCGAGTTCAACTAATCCTGATTTCAGGGTTGTTTTTCCACCTGCAATACCAGCAAAGGGAATTGCATTAGCACAATTACGGGTTTGTCACAGTTGGCCAAATATCAGGTCAAAATCATATGGTGGACTACAACCAAATAATTCATTAGTATTTGCAGACAGAAATAAAGGTAATGATACAGACTGGCAAGTAGTCAGTATTCCAACGGGCAGTTATCAAATCGAACAGATCAATGAAGAATTTCAGCGCAGGATTAAATCTATCACAGGAAAAGAATCAAAGATTGCCATTACCGTCCACGAGCCAACACTGTCATCGGTCATTGAAATATTATCGCCGGATTATGCTGTAGATATTTATCAAAGTTCGATCAGATCAGTATTAGGTTGGCCCGAAATTCCCATGACAATGTTACGACAACCAGAATTACGTTTGGAGGAATTTCTCATAAAAAACAAACACTTACAAAACATTTCAATTTTGAAAAACCGCTACGACAATATATCGATGAAAAAACTGGCCAGGTTTTAATTAACTTTAAACATGATGATAAATATGGCGCAGGAGTATCTGTTCTTGTTGAACCCAGCGAAAAATTAACCAGTTGACAGAAATTTTTAAAAATCTTACTCGGACGATATCAGGTCTGAACATAAAAGATTTCTTAATGATCTAAAAAATTTATTTTCAAGTATTATCACGTCCTACAGCGAGGATACAAAACAACAAATAATTGAAACGATAATGATCCTAAATGAAATTGCGTATAATCTTGATTACGCCAGTAGACACATTATAACTTTCTTTAATCTTGCAGGATCACAGCAAGTTACTAAATATTTTAATATAACTAAACAGCAATTTCAAAAATTTATTTTTCCGGGATTTGATAATACTGATCTGATAAAATCAGTCAGTGATGTAATCAGTGAAAACTTTCCAAAAGTTCTTGAATCATATAAAAAAGTAACCCCTCCGCCAAAAATTCTCGATTACAATAATAATCCATACAACGAAGGTCGTCACAATTCGCCGGTAATATTACATCAACGATCGCGGTCAATCTAGTATGTGACGTCATCGACGGTAGCTATCAAGTTGATGCTGAAAAATCCAATCAAGCCCAGCAGGATATATTTGTATTCATTTACTCCTCAAGTCCCACCAGGATATTTGATTGTATTAGAACCAATTAACGCGGTTTATCTAAAATGTCATAATCCGCTTTTATCTCGGACACATTTCAAACTTACTGATCAACATGGGCATTTGCTTGATCTTAGGTCGGAAACGTTGAATATTAGTCTGCATGTGCGTTCGTAAAAAAAAAATAAAAGAAAAATATATCAAATAAATAAATATTATTTCTGAATAAAAAATTATTTTTTTTTAAAATTGTAATTTTGACTCTTAGAAATTCTGCCAAGGGTTTTGTTTAGCCATTACTACGGTCACCGGTCCATTACTTTCATCGGTGACAACAGTTTTCATCTTGAACTGTTTCACATAATGATTCCGTCATTGACATAATCTTTCTCAATTGCCTTACACGACTATTTACAAGTTTTCTTGCTTCGTATTCATGAGATAATTCTTTTTTTTTTATCTTTTCAATAGCATTTGCAAGTAAAATAAATTCTTTAACCTGAGTGTCATCGACCTTTGCCAGAGATTCTATCATTGATCGATGAATTAATTTCATGAATCTATAATCGGATGGTAATGTATATCTGTTTTCAAATTTTTGCTGTTGTAATGATTCAAAATCACAGATGATTTTCTGAGGATCAAGATCATCAGAAAGTTTTGTACCGTCATGTTGTAGTTTTTCAATTGCAGCAATAACAGCATTACTATTTTCGTAATTCATTATATAATAAATATTTGTTTAAAATAAAAAAATATAACAAACAATCTGCCACTTGCAGAATGATATTTATTTTTCCTGTGTGATTTTCGCCCGAAATTTTTCTTGTAATCGTCGCCGTGCATGTTCATCACGTGAAACAGGCATGACAGAACATAATCGCCGTGAGAATCCCTTTTCGTAAATTTTATCAACTAAATCTACAAAAATAATACCATCTTTTTCACTAATTTTAGCTTTATTCCATGGAGGTAATTTATCGGCGATACAGATTTTATCACTATCGTAAATAAATAGTTTTGTTCTCATTATGTTATTAATTATATTCTTTTAATCTAACTGTCAGTATACTTAAATGTTATTCGTTGATCATATTTAACTGAATACGCTGATCTCCTTAAATTATTTGCAACAAATTGTACTGAAGCACGGTGAATACCAAAATATTTACTAGCCGCATACATTGATTGGAAAATTATTTCTTCACCAGTCTCCACATTTGTAGATACAAGAGCTCTCTTTCCAAACATTTTACATTTCCCAGTATTCCCACCTACAGAATTTTGACTTGGCGTAACAGCCCGCAGGTTAGATAAATTATTATCTTTTGGATCTGAATTAATATGATCGATTACAAGTCCTTCTTTGATGATCCCATAAAAACGCTCGTATATAAATCTATGACAATAATACGTTTTATTTTTTCCAGCAAGAAATCTAAGATAACCAGTATTATTAACATTACCAACTGGTTTTTTTTTTTTAATTTGTAATGTCTGATTGTACCATCACGAGATGCCTCGTAATTCTCAATGATAGGATGCCTCACAAATTCGTTTTGCTCCATTATATACTAATATTATTTGTCTAAATCTTTATTTTGAAACCTGACGATATAATCTTCTGCGGTTTTTAGCGGAGATACCGACGGGTTATAACTTTTATCATAATAGCGTTTCAGCTCCCGATATCGCTTACTGCCACATTGTACGCACAATGAGTTTTTCCTCGTACACCAACACCGCATTGAATACACGGTTTCGGTCCTAGACTTCTTTTCCGAAAACTCTGCATGTGAATACCACAGAATTCTTTTACGCAGGGTTTATTACAATGAAGTGAAAATCCTATCCTTAACCATCTGCATTTATTCTTTGCTTGTACCATTATATATATAATTAAAAGTTTAATTACATATATATTTTGCCTTAATTATATTATGAATGAATTTAGAAGATTATCTGCGATTAAACCTTCCAGAGCAAGATTTGATCTTGATAAATTATCAAAATCTAAATTTAGTTTTTCGATGCAAGATCTAGCTTTGATAAATAGTGATATAACCGATCGCATTCGTGAAGCTAAGAAAGAATTTCGCAACGATGGTGCGGCTCATACTTGGTCGTCATTCAGAATTATTACCGACACCAGAGGTGCTGTTGTTGATGCCAGAATGAATGATGACAGAACAATAAATATTATTAACTATCTCGATAATGAACAGTATATTATTTTGATAAAATTTATCGTGCAAACAGATGACGATATCTGGATTATCCGTGATAAACGTGATCCAGTTCGTGTAACACAATCAGGACAAACTGTTATGTTAAAAAAAAACTCCAAACCAGGAATATTAACCGGTATAGATAAACCATATTATGAACGAGAGTATCCGGTAACTGCAGTTGTTTATGCGGTATATCCGCTAAATAATAAACCTAGCGTTGATGATCTTAAACCGATGAAATTGTCACGGGTTTTAAATTGTGTAGCTGAGCGAGCCATGGAACTTTCTCAAAAGCGATACGCGGAAACGGTTTAACGGATCTACGACGTAAAAAAAATATATATACGTGGGCAGCAACAGTTAAAGATACCAGAGCATCTATTAGCGACGTTGCTAAGCTAGAAAAGAAATTAAAATTTCCGATCACGGTGAAGACGCTAACCGGAGAGATTTTGTATGCGTCGAAATATACATCAAGAGGGCTCCTATAACAATTATTGATCATAGCACACATGCATGGACGTCCGTGGTATCGATATTCCCCCGAGGTAGATCAGTTAAAATTTACGGCGGTTATATATTTGACGTCATCAACGATATCAGTAAAAGTGACCCTGTGTCTGTGTGGTTATTTCGAAGTTCAGAATCTTCGTATTATGATCAGTTTGTGCGACCTAACCGTGAAATTTATCCTGAAGAATCACTCCACGAAGAAATGAAGAATACTGCCCGGAAATATAATGACGATGTCGAGATCGAACAATTATCAAGTAATTGTTTCACCGTTCCATTGGTTGCTGCTCACGTTGCTCAGCAGAGAAATGTATGGAAACCAACACGATCAGAATTTCTTAAAGATATTCAGTTAAGTTGCGTCGAATACGGACACGGCGGATTATGGAATACCAAATACGATTACGATGATATTATGTCGGTTGATATGGTAGCGTGTTATCCTGGAAGCTTTCTTGGATACGGAGAGTGTTCTGAGTACGCTAAGCGATTTGGACATCCTACTCATGAGATGACCAGAGTTTCAATAAATGGAATCTTACCTGATTTTGATTTAACAGGATTTGCTCGCGTGGAATCGTTTTCATTTTGCGATAATCTGCATCCGATTGTTTATGTTTGGTTTGGAAGACATTTCTGAGAAAAATATTGGGCTCCAATAGTGCTATTACGATATATGCTTGATGCTGGGATGTTAACGTCGTTACATGTAAGTGAAGCTATTATATCTTATCGACTTCAGAAAAAAGTTTGTTACCACAATCATGGAAATATTCAATGGAGGAGTATGAAGAAAATCCTGATATGATTGATTATGAAAATAAAACCGCAAAAGATCTTGGTAGAAAAATAATTTGTAAATTTACTCAAAGAGGATCATATGATCATAAACGAGTGTGCACAAGATTAATTATGGACGATGCTGAACTTGATTTTATAATCGCTGATACAACGGAAAAAAATACATTTGTGAGTCAAAGTAATGCTTGCTTATCAAACGGAACTAAATTAGGGACCATAGTGAGTTATACTGATGATGAGTCACCGCAGTTCACTCATTTAAGATTTTATATGTTAGCTTACGTTTCGATAAATTTATTATCGATGATAAACAGATTTCCTTGTTACGCTGTCAGAGTTGCCACGGATTCATTTTATATAAATAAAAAATATTTACATTTCGTAAGACCGTTACTCGGTAATGATGAATGGGGATCATGGAGAGTAAAGCAAGAAAAATTAATTGATTATTCCGAATCTGCAGATATTGAAATCAAGGAAATATATTACGGCAGTAATTATATTACGGATAATCAAAAATCATCGGCACTATCTGTGTTTGTTCCCGTGGCAAGATATAAAACCGTTATCTTAATGGACCTGGAGGTTCTGGAAAAACAACACGTGCCATTGAATTATTTTTACACGGTAATTTTTTGCGCTGATATGATTGTGTTGACTCCCACACACAGACTAGCTATAGAGATGAAACAACGAGGTGTAAAATCTCAAACTTATCATAGTTTCTTTAGATGGTGAGAAGATACGTGGACACCATTGCGAATGGGTGAAAAATATATACCCAAGATTATCATTTGGGATGAAATTTATACTGTCGTTGGAAACGTTAAAAATATTTCTTGATTGGTTACTAAGGGAAAATACTGCGGTGATTATATGCGGTGATCACGGTCAACCACCATCTTTCGTTGGACAATCTCCCCACGAGTGGTTAAAAACGTTTGTTGATTATTACGAAGAAATAACGGATGATTATAGAGCTATTGATGATATTCTGAAAGAATTTAAAAAATTAATCCGACTACAGTCAGATAAAATACAATGTGAAATAGCGCGTAAAATAATTCCGGAAACTTCTGTGAATGATTTTTGGAATTCATGGACACCAAATGATTTGATAGTTGCAAGTAGAAAAATAGTTCGTGATACATTGCAAGAGAAATTATTTTTGTTACATAAAGAAAAGTTTTCAAATTTACTTGTACCATTATGTTATCGACCAACAGATACTCGACGACAGAATATTGAAGTTGAAATTCCAGGAACGAATGAAAAACAGAATCTTGTATTGAATGATATTGTATTTGATCATGGATAGATCTCCATGGAAACTAGGATATGCTATAACAATCCACTCTTCACAAGGATTAACTATCACCGACACAAATGTTTGGATCATCGATGATAACATTGAATGGTCAAATTTAGTTTATCTCTCAGTCTCTCCAGTCAGAAGAATATCTCAACTACATAGGGTTATTATAAGTAATAATCAAATTATTAACAACGACGAGGTCAATGACGACGTAATAAAAGAAAACTATCTGATTATAAGCAATCTGACCAAAAAAATAATCGCGATTTTGATGTTGATACTGAATTTATTATGACGTTAAAACAACAACAGAATAATCATTGTGCAAGTTGTAACTGTAGTATGCTATGGAAGTATTCAAATAATAATCCAAGACAGTTCACCGTAGACAGAATTAATAGTAATCTTGGTCACACGCGCGAAAACGTGGTACTGACCTGTCTTGAATGTAATCGACGTCGGGGTGCAAATTTACAGGAGTGAGCTCGGTGGCAATTGTGTATTCTCAAGAACTACTTGTAATTGTTCACGCATAAATCCACGCTGAGGAAGAGTTGAATCTAATATGTAGATTGCAGGTCTACCCGTAGATCTAACCACGCTGGAAATTTTATGTGTGGTTATACTTCAGATAGGATCAGTTGTTCTTTTTTACCTCCTTCAAGTTCACCGGGTTCATACAAATATCTGACAGTCACATCACCTAATACTGGCTGTTTTGAAAGGTAACGTTGTTGTACAGGTATATATTCCTTTGTAATCGCGTCAATGGGTTTCATAGAAATTGAGCGAGTAATTTCATTATTTAACGCAGCTATCACACCTAGTAATCTTGCAACCCATTCACGAGATATATTGTCGCTCTGAATTATTTCCTTCGCATACTGATGCCTAAATAACCGCTCAGCGAGTGTTCGATTAAATCGTTCAACTATTGCCTGATCACGATGAATTGCGGTGTGTCCTCGTCTAATTTTAACATTATGTTGATTCATCAGCGATGATACTTCACCAAGAAATTCTCTGCCAGGATCAACCTGTAATAACTGGCCATCGTAAGGGTCCTCGTTGATAAATTCGTTTAAATGCAGATGCAACTTCAGATGTTGTTTTTGTTGATAGTGGTTCTGCTTCTTTATATCTACTAGCAATGTCAACGACAGTCAACGCATATTTGTATGTACGTGATCGATGTCTACCTGTTTTAATAGTATCATGCAGTAAAAACAAAATATCTGCTTGACGAACTTCATTGGGAACGCTGACATCAAAATGTGAATACTGAATTTTTTTAGGTGGCGGTAGATAAATTTGCCATATTGCCTGTCGTGCTAACCACGCTGCAGCAACAGAACGTGAGACCTTTGCTGCAGCAGCAAGTTTAATAATCGCTGATTTGCCCTTCCAATATCCTCTTGGGCTAAAATAAATAGTTTCCATTATAATAGTTATATAATTAATTACCAGCCCTTATCATTATTTTACCTTTCATAGCAGATTTTACTAGAAAACTAGCGAGTTTTTCTTTGAGAGATTTATCTTTTATAGAAGTTAACGCATGAATCAATTTCACATCTGCGAGATGTCGTTGTTGTAAATCATTATTTGCATACGCAACATCATGAATACGACACGCTTGATCAATTTTATTTATTGGATACTCTCCAGGTTTTGGATGGTTTTGATTATCAAGTCTGATATCAAGTCGGGTTCCAGGACCACAGTAATTATATCCGGGTAGATGTTTTTCTCCAGGATACCTTGCCCACGGAGTTCCTGGTAATCTTCCCAACGAAGTAGCGATATCACCACCTGTCTTTGTGTCTGTGATAAAATCACAGCGGGAAATAAATTTGTATTTTTTTGTACCGCATAGTTCACAGTTACCTGTTAGTGCGCGCTTTTTATTTTTTGTTGTTATTATTGTTAATCCAACGGTAGGGGTGGATGCCTTACATCCAACACAATATAAATTCATATTATTTATTATTAATGGATATAACTGATTTTTCGGCGACACAAAAACAAGAACCAATCAAACATCACCCAGTACTACCAAATTCTATCAGAATGATAATAATAGGTCCATCTGGAAGTGGTAAGACGCAATTGCTACATAATTTGATAATGAGATGGCTCAAGTGGGATAAGTTTTATTTGGTAGCTGCATCAGTGGATGATCAGAGATGTTATGAAGTACTTAAAGATTTTAATGAGAGTGCAAAATCGTTATATGAAGTGATGGTGTTGTTGATTTTATTACCGATATTGACGAAGCGCTATCTGTGGATGATCTGGATGGACGCATCAATAATCTTGTGGTATATGATGATATTATGCTAGATAAACAATCAAATCCTGCCAGGATTTTTTCCAGAGGTCGGCATAAAAATACAGATGTAATTTATGTTACTCAGCGGTATACACAAATACCTAAATTAATCAGAGACAACTGCAATATCTTAGTTGTATTTAACGGAGTTGATTATCATACGCTACAAAATATTTATTATACTTGGTGTTCAGGAGATATGGATATAACTAAATTAAAAAATTTCTTTTCACATGCGCAAGCTACTCCGTTTGGTTTTGTAACGATAAATTTACACGATCCTACGTCGAGATATCGTAACGGGCTTGATAAAATTTATTCCACGTGAACATCTAATCCTAGCGTGACAGGGTATAAAACTCCATACGTGTTATAAATGTTATTAAAAAATTTTTCATTATCTACTAATTCTGGTTTAAAATCGTTATCCATCGTAACAACGTAGTCCGTAATATTACTACTGGGTTTTGATTCTTCTAATTTTTTTTATTATATTACTGTAGTATTTTTTTAAGTTTTGGTCATGTTGTATAATATCTAACTTTGTATAATTTTCTTTTATTGGAATACTGGGCATCTCAGGTTCCAACTGTTCGGTATTTTCTAAATATATAACTTTTATTTGTGGTTCTTTATTATCTACAATTCTCATGAGGTGCTGAAATCCGATACCGCATTTGGATTGTAATTGTAACGTTGACATTTTTTTATAATCATTTCTTATGTCGTTTTCTTGTTCTGCTGTTAATTTAAATCCCTTTGGCATTTTGGTTTAAAGTATATAAATTATATAAAAAAATAATTTTAAAAAATTAGTTTAAAGTGTTGTTGTTGTAGGGTTTAACGCCATTTTTCAGCACAAGATAGGCTATACATGGCGGCCAGTATTAATGGTGGAGGAAGAACCCTGGAAAATCCCGGGAAGAACCACCGACCCACGAGAAGCTACTGGCGGGCTTTCTCACGTACCCACGTTAGCCGAGCCTGGACTCGAACTCACGCAGACAGAGGTGAGATGGCAGTGATCCGTAACGGTCAGCGCTTTAGACCACTCGGCCACTCGGGGCCCCAGAGTTTAAAGTGTATAAATTAGTTTAAAGTGTATATCTGAATAATTTTTTAGACTAAAATTCGTTAAATCGACAGCAGCAGGGAGGGAGCGACCACGAGTCGAAAAATATTACGGAGGCCAGTAACGTAAAAAATAATTTGTCGACGCTTTTGTACGCTTTTTTTTGCTTGAAAAAGTATTTTTTAAAATTTCGGCCTTTTTTCACCGTTTTTCGACCATTGGTCTGTTCGCCCTCCCTGCTGCTCTTCCCCGTTTGTTTGTACCCCTATCGATTTCAATAAGGAACTCTTTAATGTGACAAAATTTGCACAGAACTTTATCAATTGATTCACTGATTCATAATTTCTAACCCGAATGTGACTAGAGTGGCCCTAACAATGGCGTTCTCTGTGCCTTTCATGCTGAACGGATTTTAAATGCTAATACGGCACCATTCTGCATACACTATGGGCAAGTTGACTTCCTTCTGCTGTAGTTCATCCTTTTCGGTCACTACCGGATAATTTCGTAAATTACCATAATGTTAAGATTTAAGAGTTATATCGCTTCGCACACACGTACATAGAAATTACATCGCTTGTTAAATCCACGTAAAGGCAAATTCGTGGTTGTCATTCTCTTCCTTTGCTTGATTCGACATGTAGCATGATGTCCCACCCAGTCACATTATCCTGACACAAGGCCGACCAGTTCTAATACTAACCACTAAATGCTGAGCGCCAAGCGAGGCAGTTATTAGTGCCATTTTTGTAAGTCTTTGGTATGACTCGGCTGGGGTTCGAACCCGCGACCTCCCACATCCGAGGCGGACGGTCTAACCACTAGGCAACCGGAGCAGTGGAACAGGGTCGTCTTTGGAATGAAAAGCTCAGACGATAATGGCGTTAGGGTCCCACCTTGGCACAATCAGGTTTGAAATTGTAAATCAATAAATGAACTAAATTCTGTTCATCTTTTATCTCATTTGTGCTTTTCGTTTTTTAAATCGGTACAAACAAACGGGCTGGTATATTCAGATTATCGTAACATGGGGTCTAAAGGGAAATATTACGCCGAAGTTTTACATGTGGGAGACACATGAGCGTCAAAAGGCAATTTAAATGGGAGTAAAAGTTATGGGGTCTAAAGGTATTTAACATGGAAAAAATACATGGGGTAAAAATAAATACTGTCAAAAATACTATTCAACATATACTTCTTGATCACTTTCACACATACTTTTTATATAATATCCAGCACACACTTTCATTATACTATCCAACACACATTTTTGCATATACTATCCAACGCTACTCTTTGATTACAGTCCAACACACGTTTTTGTCACGGTCGAACACTAACTTTAATGTTACTAACACACACACACACACACACACACACACACACACACACATCGTGAGCACAATCACACAGCCACTTTAGAAGCGCCCACATTTTAGTGTTATCCAGCACCCGCTTTTTGAGTACTATTCAGTACCTGACGTTTTGATCACTGTCCATCACCATCATTGTTTTATTACTATCCAACGCCCACTTTTCGATTACTATCCAAAACCTATTTTAGTACTATCCAACACACTTTTTATTACAGTCCAACACACCGCTGTTTGACCTCCAACACACTGTTTTTTTACTGCAGTCCAACATACACTGTTTGATTACTATCAAGAACACTATTTGAGTACTACCCAGCACACCATGTTTGATGACACACATTATTATTACTGTCTCACACCAACTTTTTGATCATTATCCAACATATAGTTTTTTTAGTTCTAGGCAATAACCCGTACTATATTATCCAACACGCCGTATGTAATGGCCATTACTTAGATTTATATTCTTACAGACACAGAAACACACTATTGCAAAGAGGGTCATACGATGTAAAATGAAGATAAATATACAGACACTATAACTCAAAACAAGGCAAAAGCAGGTAGCGCTTATAGACACAATATACCCACAAACATAACTGAGAGGTTATTAAGTTTTAGTTGGGTTGTAAGCATAGAAATAGTCATACACAAATACATAGGCATAAAACACAGACAAGAGATTCAGTTAAAATCTTATTCAGCCGTTCTACCAGGTACGATGAGATAAACGTTCGCAGAGCATATTAATTTATTATGGAACAATATCCGTCTGAGGCTAAGTTAGAAAAGGGCATATCAGGCAAAATGAAGTAGCAGATGAATCACGATTTGAATCACCAGTAACACTTTATTTGTCAGATTCTGCCCAGTTATCCAGTTAGGTCTGTCCCTATCGCGCAAATTATGTGTAGGTCACATACTTTCAGTTTAATCATTCAACGAGTTGGAATTTACATAAGTATTAAATTATTTTGTAATTTAGCTTACACTGTGTATTTAAGGTTTCCAAGAGAAAAGGTATAAATTGTTCCGTAAAATTTATCCGTTTAATATTTTAGTGGTCTTTTTCATGTTAGCGCGAAATGATCGAGATATTTTTAGACAGCGAGTGGAGTGGACCAAATTTGTAGTTAGTGGAGTTGTGATCGAAAATGGTTTTCGGACCCATTAATTTTCTTAGCCAGTAAACGCCAAGTTGGTTTCAGGAGGTCAGGAGGTTTGAACCGGCGTCTGATGCGATCCCTTTGACCCTCTGATTCGATGATGTCGATACTATGAGGTGATTTTTAAGGAAGGATAGATAACGTATGTTTGCTCCATCTAGCGGTGTTCTATTAAGTTGTTTCAGATTAGTGATGCCAGTGAGATCGAGCATTCGTTGCATTTCTCCCTCTTCCCGTCTCATGTTCAGCTGACTGCTACAATTCAATTTGGTTTGCTTTTTCCCTCCTCCCCCGTAATAGCGGCTATGATCTTGGATGTGTAGCTTACCGGCTACTCAATTGTAGCAAAGGCCAGCAATTCCAGTTCCCTGCAATGCCTGTTGATGTAGATTTTCTTTGTTTCTTACTTCGACGTGGAATGGGTGCGGATTGTTTTTCGCCTCTTGCTCTTTCTCTTTCTTTCCTTTTCTTTCTTTCTCTGCTCCCTGTTGCTGTGTATGATTCATCAGCGCCAGTGATCTTCGCTCTTGTCTCCTCTGTTCCCTTCCTTTGCTATTTCTTCGTCCCTCCTATGTTAAGAAAACAGTTATCATCTTCTCCTTTGCTCTCAAGTTCCTCCATGATTCTGTACTCAGATCTATTCTCTTGACAGCAAATAGGGTTTGGGTGGGAAACATGAGTTCCATCTCTAGTGCTGTTACGGATCTCTGTATCATTTTATGAGTTTAAAATATAGTTTTTATTTTAGTCATTTGAGAAAATGACAGTTATATTTTAAATTCTTTAATTCAGTGGATAATACTATAGTAAAGAACATGTATACTTCGTAAGAATTTCATTCGTAGCAAGGCCGATTGCTAAGGTGAAATCAACAACTAATTTGGTTAAAAATATCACGCGAAAATTATGAGGGTCACGTAAACAATGCTAGGAATTTATAGTGCAACTGCCATATAGACAGCTATCGCGCACGCCTTAGCATTTGATTGGTTGAATAAGATTTGAAGGCCAGAACAGGGTTGTTTGTGTATATTAACGACCAAGCTATTTTGAAAGGGAATAATACAATTTATATTGTTCGAGAAATTTAATTGAATCAGAGATTGTTTATTTTAAGCGCGTATGGTTAATATATAATGACCATACGCACCATTTATACTTATTCCTATGCAGTTATGCTAGCTTTGTATGAGTCGTTGAAAAGAAGTGATTTATTTGTTCCTCGATAAAGCAGAGAGGATAAACTTTAATTTAAACACTCAGTACTGTGGGATTATGTGAATTTATTCAAGGGCTTGAATATCTAATTCCATCGGATCATGTGAAACTTCCAATGACTTTAGTGATATTCTACGTCCACGTGATTTATTTTAAGTAAAAACATTTGGATTCATAAATATGCTATCACGGTGGCACATAAGCACTTTCTAAGCTTCATTCAGAATACATTGGAACAGTTTCCGTATTAGTTAAAAATTGACGGTACAATTAGGATAACATTCTAGGAATTCATTCACTGGAAGTTAGTTTTTAATTCTTTCACTTTGTTTGAATTTATATTTTATTCAAATAAATTTATATTTTGGAAACTTTAATGCTTGTTCGTGTTTTAATTAATCTTGTTACTTAAGTTTAAGCCCCTAGACGTAAAAGGATCAATTGGTAGGCTCGTCCGAAATTATTTTTATTTGAATATTTTCAGGATTTGAATTTATTTCAATATTTCGTCAGTTTTAATATTTCAAAGATTTTTTTTGTATTTCAGAAGATTTTTTTTTTTTGAAGCTTGAATTTCATTGTTTGAAATTTTAGTAGTTTCTGGTACATTGATTTCATAAACCAGAAAATTAATAGTGAAACCAGCAAGCTTTCACCATGACAGTCAAAGCAGAGAATTTTATAGCTTATCATACCTAGACGAAATTAGAGACCCTAAAAAAGGACGAGTTATTTTAACTTGTCAAACATGATGATCTTGCTAAGTGGACGCCTTCCTGGATGAAACAAGAAATCAATAATCTCTTGATTGATTATTGGGTGAACCGGAATGTTTTTGATAAAAGTGTTTATGGTTTGATAAAGAAGCATCCGTCTGGTTCTAGCAGGAGATCAAGGGAAATAGACTTAATAAAACTTCAGCTCCGGTAAGAGACGCAAAAAGTTTGAAAATAAGAGATAACGCAAGGCAAGAGATAGATAGGGTTAGGAAAACACAAAAAAGAAAGGAGAACAGAAAACGACTAGAGAGAAAGGAGGAGAGAGAAATACAAATGCGAGAGAGAGAGAGAGAGAGAGAGAGAGAGAGAGAGAGAGAGAGAGAGAGAGAGAGAGAGAGAGAGAAAGAGAGAATTGCAGAAGATACAATTAGAAATGCAGGAACAATTCCAAATACAAGAAATGAGGAGAAAGAAAGAATGGAAATTGAGAAATGGAATTTAGATTAAGGGAAATGGAACTGACCAATAAAAGGCACTCTCATGCAAATACGGGTTCATATTTGAATATGGCCAAACATATCAGACAGGTCTCCCCCTTTTTTAGAAAAGGTGTAGACAAATATTGTTTTAGTCTTGAGAAGTCAGAATTTGAAATGGCCGAAATATTATTGGACTTCATTATTGCAGAGTGTGTTTACTGGTAAAGCTAGTGATGTCAATACTGCACCAAGGTCTCATTATGATGTGGTCAAAGAAAATGTCTTGAAAGCTTATGGGATGGTGCCTCAGACCTATCGTCAAAACCTCAGAAATTGTAGAAAGGAAAGTACACAGACTCATCCAGGATTTGCTTGGGGAAAAAAAAGCATTTACTTGCTCTCCATTGTGTTAATTTGTCATCAGACTTAGTTTCGGGATCAGCTAAAATTGGAGCTGTGACTTTTTTGCCTATTCAGGGAATTCATTTGCTACTAGGTAATGACCTAGCTGGAGATAAGGTCGTAGTTAATCCACTTGTAACTGACAAGCTTTGTATGGATCGACAAATTGGTCCTGTCACGGTAGAAATCCCTGATTTATACCCAGCTTGCGCAGTTACTAGAGCTATCGCAGAGAATGCTTGTGAGAATGATGTTGTTGAACATGATGTTATTCCTTTATTGGACACCGTTTTGGGTCAGGTCTTTAATGAGGTCATTTTGCTCCTAGTTTGGATACGTCAGGAAGGATTGATTACAGTGATAATCCTTTGGCTGCACATTCTCTTAAATCTAAGCAGGGTGCTAAAGACAACCACTAGCTATATTACAGGAAGAAAATCCAGAGGTCACCTGTTTGTTCCAGAAAGCTATAAGTGAAACTGAAGCTACACAAGAAGGAACTTGTTACTTCTTGAATATTGGGGTCCTTATGAGGAAATGGAGGCTACCTGAGGTACCCCCTAGTGACAAGTAGTCAGTCAGCTCCTAAATTGTATCAACATGAAATTCTTAGTCTACCCCATGAAACGCCGTTGTCTGGTCATTTAGGAATAAATAAGACCTATCACAAGATCTGAATAATTTTTACTGGCCGAAGCTTAAAAGCGATGTTTCTAAGTTTTTGTTCATCTCGTCATACTTATCAAATGGTAAGAAAACCCAATCAGAAGATACCCAAAGCTCATCTGTCACCTGTTCCTGCTTTTCACGAACCACTGAGGAGAATAATGGTAGATTGTGTCGGCCCTTTACCTAAGACAAAGTTAGGCAACATATACGTTTTGAAGATTATGTGTGCTTTCACAAGATTTCCAGAAGCTATTCCTTTACGGAATTTGAAAACTAGGACCATAGTGAAAGCTTTGGTAAAGTTTGTTGTTTTGTTGTTGTTGTTGTTGTTGTTGTTGTTGTTGTTGTTGTTGTTTTTAACACAATTTGCCTCCCCTAGTCTGTTCAGTCTGAACAATGGTCTAATTTCATGTAAGGTCTTGCAAGATTTAGGTTTCCAACAGTTCAACAGTTTAGATCGTATGCTATCACCCTGAGAACAAGGTGCTTAAGAAAGGTTTCACCAGACTTTAAAGAGTATAATTAAGTTATTCTGCTTTGAGACAGAAAAAATTGAGATGAAGGTGCGTAGAAGTTGTTGATTTCACCTAGCGATCGCACTTTGATCAATGAAAATCTTACGACGAAGTGTACATGTACTTTACTATAGTACTAGTCACTGAATTAAAGAATTTAAAATATAACTGTCATTGTCTCGAATGACCTCAATAAAAATTATATTATAAATTCAAGAGAATATAAATAAATCCGTAACAAGCCCTCTTGGTGCTTATTAATCGTTGCTCTGTTTTGATGAGATTGTGAATGTGGCAAGACCGGTGAACGCACATGGACGTGAAAAAAAACATTACGAATGTAAAGAAGATCGACAAAAAGAACATGAAAAAGCATTCGAAATTTTTAAAAAATTAAATATTCAACAAGACAACACACTTTCTTTTTCTAAATCACCATAGTTTTTGGTTTAATAAGCCCTACTAACTTAGCATGAATTATGACGCTGGAGGATTAGGAAACATCCCTTTGTCTTTATGTGGCAAAACATTACATTACATATGAGACGTATTTACAAGGTTGACAACGTTGTTGAGTCAGACTAGATTTACAATAATTTGATACAGTATAATTTTGCCGTTGATGCACACTACGGTTCTGTGTGAAAGTAAATAGCTATAATGTTCACAGAACCACTTATTTTGTCATCGTTTCTACAATACTCACGGTCAAAACAAGTTACTACATGCCCTGTGGGAAATCAAATACTACAAAATGATGAAATATACACAAAATATTATCCATACGTAATGAAATTTGCCCTTTGCAACGTCTCATTAATAAATTGAGAAAATACCGCATTTCTTCTTATGAAGTCGAGGATGTCGTCTTCCAGAGTAAGTAATCCATAAGAATCAAATTATTCCACATTTTGTTCCTTGGGAACGTAGAAGGCTGCCCAATGGGTTCCTATGCGATGATTGTCGTCCGTGTTGAAGACATAAACTTGAATGTCTTTAGGTTTCCGATGACGAAGTTTCATCTTGAACACACACACACACACACACACACACACACCACTGGATTCCAAGAAGCTGTATATAAAATGTGAGTCAAAAGGTAATGAAATTGGTATTCATTCTTTTTTTTCATAGGCAAAGATAAGTCATCAGTTCACACTAGACCTTTTCCTTGAAAATATCTGCCAAATAAGTCGATGAACGGGCAGTCTTCCGAACTCTGTTGTAAATGTCCACGCGTTTCCTTTCGAAAGAAGTCAATAAATGCTTTGATAGTCAAAACTGACACATGATGACAGTCGACTCATTGGGATTCTTGCATAGTAATCATCGTAGGTTGCATGGTAAACAGATCGAGTTCTGACTTGGAACATTAGCAAAAAGCTCGGTACATAGTTTCTCTTATCCTAGATATAAAAAACCGTCAAATTCTTTGACAGCTGTTCTTCTTGTCATAATTTTTAAAAAATATATTTTTTCTTGATCGTCTCTATGAAGTCTGCAGAGTCTTCCACGTCTCATTCTGCCTTGTCCTTGCTGTGGCGTGCAGAAGGAATGCGTTCGTCAGGAGTGTGAAGCGAATTTATAGGTGTACGTTGTTGACTTTGGAGGTCTTTTCCTCTTTGAATCAATGTATTTTTTCTACGTTTATTAAGGCCTTTTAGGACTTTGTTTGTCGATCAGAATGTTTTGGAGATATTCTTTTCCTCTTGTCACAGCTGTATCTTTCTAAGCATGCAATCCTCGAGGGACCATAAGCACGGATGCCACCATACGAAAAGTCGATTTTAAAATGTCTCCTAATGACCTAAACCATTTCTCGTTGTCGAGCTGCTCCTTGGTACACGTGATACATCTTTTGCAATTCTCCATAGAAACAATTTCGAATTGTAATTTCATGGTGACATTTCATTTGAAGAATAAAATATTTTGTCCTCGATTACCTTTTACATTTTACACTAACATATTTTTAAGGTTTTTTTCAAAGTGGAAGAAGATAACCAACATAACTGTAGAGTAAAATAGTCCACAATTGTTTACTTGTATCTCCTTGTTGAAAACTTAAATTTCCAAAAGCTGATCCAATAATACAATTCTCGACACCACAACCGCAGTAGTTATTTCTTTTTTTATAGTTCTTGTTAGGATGAACTCCGAGAAAGAGATATAGCCGTGTTTAATGTCATATTCACAGCTTCAACTTCTTTTTATCCTTAGTGACCTATGAAGCAGCAATCCAATAACTGAATCTGGGTGGATATCCTTCCGAACAATTTTCACTTCAAAGTGCCTACATTTTCCCACTTTGTGTTATTCGATCGAAAATGTTTTCAGTATTGTAAATGTAGTCGATGTTATTTGCAACCCCTAACTCAAACAAGTAAAAAGTTCCTTTTAACACTTTCATATCTTCGAATTTTTAGTAGCATATCTTCTACTTTATAAATAATGATGTCTCAGGGCGGTTCCGGACACAATAGGCCTACAGGATATTTTTTTACTTGAACTTGATTTCGAACACAATGGGGTGTGCCCTTACCCTATAACCCGACTACCGCCGATGTGAAAGTACCGGTTTTAGTTTTGAAAACGAATGTGATGCCCACAACGTCATGCCCCTCCCTTTCGTCCCCTAATTTTGTTTTGTGGTATGAATTAATTCCAACAGCTGTTCCTTGGTGATGCAGCACGTGCTGTTTTTTATAATGAGATCATTATCGTAAGTGATATGTAATGTTCCCTGGTTGTATAATTCTTTTTTGCTGCTGTACCGTGAGCAAAACACTCTTTTTTGCTGCTGTACCGTGAGCAAAACACTATCAGGCGCACATCCTATTACTTTTGTGATAGTTAAATTAACGGCAATATCAATGTTTAACAGGTAAACGATAATTATTGCATCCTCGAGATCCTTACGGTTTTCGATGATGACGTGGGTGAGATACCCCGTCTCAGACATCTTTTATCCTTATGACTGATAATTTTAATAAATTTTTAACGTATGTGCTGCTCACACATGAAGCACAATGCCTCCAAATGAGATCCGAATTATACCTAATTTTAATAATGCTATGCTCGGATAATTGTTTACGTTTTGTTATTTTCGTTGTTCTAGCGTTAGTAATATTTGTCTTCGTGCGACGCCGATGGCTTTAGTTAATGTGAGTTCTAATGTGATGTCCACGTTCTTTCTGAAAACCGTGGCAATCGCTTCATCCAGTGTCTCCGGATTTTGCAATATGACGTCGGTGATGTAACACTCCTCTGGCATTTTGTTAAAAATGTTTTTATCATTATCATTAAAATAACAATAATGGGTTTGCATCATTTGAACGAATTTATTTCGTAAAATTGTGTGTTATGATATTTGCATCGATGATATCTCCGGTTTTCGATACTCGCCAGAAGGTTATATTATCGTACAAAATAAAATTTTACTCCTGGAATTCAATGTCCGTTTGTGCGGCGCGCAGGCATCATGCCGGAGTACTATTATCCTCACGTGCAATCCGATCTCATCGTCACCCCCACTGCCTCACAAGGCTTATTATTCGATGCTGTATTCAGAAAATGTTCTTATGACCAACTAAATTTTTCTTACGATTATTAAAACCATTTCATATCCGGAATTTCTGATTGTACAAGGATGTACCTTTTATCGTAGGCATCATTTCCATTTTATTTTATTTGGGGGGGAGGGGCGAGGGAATACGATGACCAAGTGGATTACGGTTGCGTTGATGAGAAATCTTCATTGTTTTTACTCAGTCAAAATTTAGAGGCCGATGTGATTTTATACACCAAAGATTACCAAACTTTAAAATATAATTAACTATCGATGTCGTGTTATTTTGAAATTCCTAGTGGGTTCACACCAACGAAGATTTAGCCAAATTTCTTACGAGATTAATATGATCGCAGGCCTCATCTGTCAAAGTTAGTACGTGCTTATCGTTTCCAGCGTAAGACGGAACCTGACGGTACGTGTCATCCTATAACAGTTGGTATCACTCGATAGCGATCCTGCCAATTTCTGTTATCGGATTATATTAAATCATCTCAAGTAAATATTTGAAAATAACTTAACCCGGGATACACAGGCTCTGCTGTTAACCCTACAACTTTAAACGCAATATATTTTGTCTCTGAAACCGTCACGACAAATTCGAGTAAGTGTAATCCGATCACAGTAGTGCCGTTATACTGTACATCCACGCTGTTAATCCTGCTTGACGCCGTCTAGTCTCCACGTCAAAATACGATCCGTGCCGGTGTTTCGACCTCTCACCTGAAATTTCCAACTGTAAACCGGTACTGTAACTCTGACTTGTATCCTAAAATTGGTCGTGATGATGGCTGTTGCCCATTCGTTCAAATTAGTCGCCCAGGCCAAATAATGAGCAAATATCACGTAAGCTTTGAAAAGAGAAGAGTATTCGGATGAAGAAGCAGTGCAGCAAAGGGGCAGAATTGTTTGCCGTTGGTGATTATCGACGGACCAGTAGTGTTTCTAGCATGCTCCAACATTTGAGATGGGAAGAGCTTCAAGCTCAACGCCAACAAGCAACAGCTGTTATGATGTATCGGACTGTACACCAGCTGACATCCCAGCAGCACCATACCTCCAACAGACAGGATCTTACACTAGAGGACATTCGTGTAGACTTCTCATACCCTTCACCAGAGTTAACGCATACAAAGACTCCTTCCCATCAGGAATCAACCTGTGGAACTCCTTACCAACCAGGGTGGTCAACGCCAATTCCACCGATACTTTCAGCAGGGGTTGGCATGGGGATCGCTTAGTTCCAGACCACGGAAGTTTTTAACATGTTTCAGGAGCACTTGGACCTCTCACCATACGTACATAGTTCACACCATGTGCAAGAACGTTCCAGAGGAACCCATCACATTACTGGAAGAAGAAGAAGAAGCGGTGACTGCAAGCCCGGATTGACTGTTTGTATTATCCATCACACTCGAGATGTGGATGCTATTGTTTGTCACACAACGTTTATCCACATATCGTTTGGTAACCACTTCCGTGATCATCGTGGGTGGGTAATCCATCACGAGCAATTATGTCCCGATAGACATAAAATAAACCATTGTTAGCACGATTACGTCCGATAAAAATTATCCCCCAAGCACATGCCCACCTATTTTACGGACAGCATAATACGTAACGTTAGCATAACTCGTTACCGTGGAGTCCGAGCCCGTTGTGGTGGTAGGTAAATATAGTATGGTGGCATTTTGAATCATAGTGATGGACCCGGTCATGGTACCACCCGTTTATTCAGTTTTTCCTCCAGACCCACTTCGACATGGCTCCACGATGCAGTTTCATAAGAGACTAATTGGGGTTTAACTGGGGTTGTAGCCAAACCGTATAATGATCTTCCGTTCATGTCGATATTTACCGCCATAGTGCCCCTGGTTCGAGTTAATTTAGCATTAGTTATTGTTTCCACATGGGACCATCTGGCAGAGTAATCCGTCGAAGGAGGATATTGATTTTGTAATCCACTAATGACACAATCCCCATATTTAAATTTCCGGTAATGGTATCCCCTGTCCGGCTTATTTTTTTTTTATTTTTTGTTTTGTCAATTTCTTTCTGGAGCGTCGAATCCTAGGAGGATGATCCTCCTGATCCTGTTAACGTTCCAAAAGTAGTATACGACATTATTTATAAAGAATAAACACCAATTTTGTTTCTCGCGATATGTTAACAAAAGAAGCACATGCATAATTGTTTATTACCGGATTGTCATTACATGATAGTGTGACCTACCAGTCGCGATAAAAAGAATTTGTTGACGAATTTATTATTGAACAACATGCTTAATTATGACTGGGTGTTGATTTTTACATTAAATCCTCAGCAGGACAAATGCAAAATGTTATCTGAGTTTAACGAGCCATTATCTGCGAATACGGGCGATAGCGATCGTGTGTTTACGATTACTGAACCTGATGAAATCATCCCAGTAGAAGAGCTTTCCGGTAGTAACGACCAGGGTTGTCCCGACCATAAAATTATCCTGTTTGAAGATATTGAAATCAACTGGGATAACATTACTAAAATTTGCGAGTATTTTTCGTTATCGTGCCATAAAAACTGTAACAGCGTTTATTTAACTTAGTCGTATTATGACGTGCAGAAAAATAACCGGCGAAACACGTGTGCTTTTTTTCCGGGATGGATAAGTCGATCGCGAGAGATCACTGCAGCGGGATCACCTCAAAAGATTTGAAAAATTGTTATCACGCAGCTGCTTCAAGTTCTAAACACGATTTTATGACGTTTCATCGCGATGCTGAGACCGTCCCAGATCCATATCGGAAAGTTTTTCCGAATTTTACATTCCTAACAGCGTTTAAACGACTTTTTGATCCATCACTGTCATTAATCGAAACATGTCGTTTGAAAAAATCAAATCTAAACGTCAACGCGATGATTTGTTAAGAAACTTCGTGGGGAAACGTGTGGCGTTCCGTTTGCGGGTGACTGAAGACAAAGTAGGTCAACAAGAATTTCAGCGTAATGTCACGAAAGAGTTATTTAAATCATTGTTAACTGCGCTAGACGAATCTAAAACTTCACACGATATCAAGCAAGGCAAACTCCCCCAAACATTAACAACGACACAATGGGTTCTTCAACAAGCTTTGGAAAAATTGATGGCAAGGGCTAACCGAGAAGATTCCGGAAGGACGTTGGACTGCTGTTTATAAAGCAGAAAAACGTGTCAAACAAAAATAAGAAGAGACCAGAAACTGAGATCACTGGAAAGCAGAAAGCAGAAAGCAAACTGAGACTAAGATTACAGGAAGCAGAAGAGCGTGCCAAGGAAGAAAAAGAAGTGAGACTGAGATTACAGAAAACAGAAACAGAAGAACGTGCCGGAGCAAAAGCAGAAAGAGAACTGAGACTAAGATTACGTGAACCTGACGCTAAATTGTTGGAAACAGAAGAAGAACGTGCCAAAGCAGAAAACGAACTGAGACTAAGATAACAGGAAACAGAGACGGATAATGTGGAAGCCACAAAAAAAAAAAAAAAAAAAAAAAAAAATGGGTAAGGCGGAAGCAACAAAAGAAATGGAAGAATCATTACTCTGAGGAGTCTTTAAAAATCCAAATGGAATACAAGACACCTGATAGAACCGAAATATAGTTAAAAGATCGTAGTCAACGATCCTACCCAAAAAAAGAATATGGAATAATTTGATTCATCTGGCTTACACCCTCCAGACTTGATTCGATATTTGGCAACAGGTGCCCCAAAAGGAGCTGTATACAATTCGCTCCAGATTCAGATGTCGACGACAGCACTTGCGGTTGGTATTGTATTGGTTATATCTTAGCGGGAAATCTCCAGTAGCAATGTTTCCAAAACGATTCTGAATTTAACAAACACTTAAGAATATAAGCAGAAATGAACAGCAACAACTCGTGGTGTTTTAGATGCAGGACGAAGACGGGGAATGTGGAGGAGATGGAGGTCACAGCCAAAAGCAATCGTAAAATGATTAGTTCTCTGTTCGAGGAGTGTGGTGCAACAAAATCTCGGGTGGTGTCTAAAGACATCATATCGGGAAGAATTGTTTATGTGATGCATTGCAATTTATGGAAATGCAATCATTTCAAACAAAATCATTGAATAATATAATGTACGCTCATTGTTACCTCTGTAGTTTGGATATGAGCACGCGATATCACGATAGAACGAAGTGTGTGTTTAGGCGGATGTGTCCAATTCGGAGGCCGTAAAATTATTGCTGGGTTCATTATTTATACTGTATTCATTTTATTCAATTGATACGCAATTTGCGCACAACCAATTAAAGAAAATCAGTACTGTATAAGCAAAGAAATTCAGACGATTCCAAGCTTTTTTTTTTGTTTCGATAAGAGCTTTGATGCTTTTTTAAGATACTGTTCCGATCGATGATGTCGCTGCTAGGTCGGAAGCAAGTATAGGAAGGGTTTTGGCTTCTCAGTTGGAGGAACATCGCAGCATTAAATTTAATGTGATCGTACAGGTGGTCTTTAGACAAATGATCGAGGATGAGATAAAATCTAATTTTGCTACACGCCAGCGAGCTCTCTTGAACGCGGCGAATGTCGACGTGAAATCGCTTTACGAAAATGTAGTTCAGCATATAGATAATTTCATCAGCGTGGTTCTGGGTGGGTCATGGAAGTGGTGGCAGGATTAATCGTCAACACGGCCAAATACAATCCGCTCTGGCCAAGCTCATGGTTGCCATTGCAAGTCAAGCTTTTATTAAAGTCAAAAATAACGATAACCAATGTTTTATCTGGGCAGTATTATCCGCACCTTATCCCGCGGCAACATACCCCAACCAGATAAACCGTTACAAAGCCTACAAAAACATATTAAATTTTACCGGGATTAAATTTCCAGTACAGATCAACGACACCTCAAAATCTGAAAAACAAATAACATCGGAATTAATTTGTTCGGGTATAACGATAATGTTTACTTGCTCAGGTTAGCCGGTACCGGGGATTATAAAACTTGCACTGATTCGGTGCTGGGGATTATAAAACTTGCACTGATCTCTTATACGTCCACAAGGATAACAAGGACGGTCATTATTCTTGGATTAAAAACGTTTCGAAGATTAGGAGAGGGCATGCATCCAAATAGAAATGCCAAATGTTTTGTTATTTTGGGGGTTTTTTTTGCAAAAATATGTCAATCCGCTTTTACAACTCAAAACATTTAAACGATCATGGTCTTTATTGTGTCAGCCTCATGGTGATGAAACCTCCCAAAGAGTAAAATGAACAGAAAATAACCTTTAAAAATTTCATTGTCAAATGAGGATTCCTTTTGTAGTGTATGCTGATTTTTTTAACGCTGATTATGCCGGTGGAGCATCAGGTCATACAGCTGACAAATCGTGCACGATCTCGTATCAAGAACATTTGTCATGTAGTTTTGCGTACAAAATCGTGTGCATCAATGAAAATGACAATTCCGAAGTGAAATTGTATCGTGAGCCGGATTGCGTCGTACAGCACGTGCGAGATTTACTGTCAGAACTGAATTAAATAGAATCGAAATTACCGGCTCAAATGATTTTATCCGAGCAAAACAAGATCGATTTCGATAATGCTGTGGATTGCTCAATCTGCAGAAAATTAACGGGTAATGATCGTGTGCGGGACCATTGTCATTACACCGCAAATATTGAGGAGCTGCTCACAGTCTGTGCAATTTACATTTTAAAAAAGGGGGGTGGGGGTGGGGGTGGGTTTGTTCCTGTAGTGATGTATAATTTGCACGGATACGATTCACACTTACTCGTTAAATGTTTTGGAAAATTTAGGCAAAAAAATCAAATGTATCACTAACAACATGGAAAAATGCATGTCGTTCTTGTTAAGCAAATTAAAATTCATCAATAGTTTTCAGTTTATGGCAGCATCGTTAGACGACCTCGTCAAAAACACCAAACAGTTCAAGCACATCAACGAAAACTATGGGGATCATACAGAATATTTCACGCGCAAGAGGGTTTATCCCAACGAGTTGCTGAATGATTGGAACAAATTTGAGAAATCATATTTAACACCCAAAGAGGATTTTTACAGCTTCTTGACAGATTCCAATATTACTGAGGCGGATTACACTCATGCACTAAAAAGATGGGATGTGTTTTGGATGACCGCCATTAGAGATTATCACGATTGATATTTAACTTCAGATGTGCTGCTGCTTGTTGATGTTTTGAAATTTCAGGGACGTGCGTCTCAATTATTACGGATTAGATCCTTGCTGGTGTTAACACCTCACAAAGGACGTTAGCCACGGGTGATTTGAGAAAGATTTTTTACATGTTGATGAACAACTCGGTGTTCGGCAAAACAATGGAAAATATTAGAAAACGAGTAGATGTCAAGTTGGTTGACGACGTCGTGCGGAGAAATAAATTAATAGCTGATCCCACGTTTGTCAGCATGAAAATCTTTGACGAAAATTTAGTAACGATACACCGGAAAAGACCCAACTGGTGATGAACAAACCAATTTATTGCGGTTTCACGGTTTTATCCAAATTGCTTATGTATGATGTTCATTTCGGGCACATCAAAATCGCGATATGGCGACAAAGCTAAATTGCTGTTCACCGACACGGACAGTTTATGTTATAAGGTTAAAACCGAGGATGTGTTCTCTAACAAACATTTATTCGATTTTTTGAATTAGCCTAAAACGAGGAAATTTCAAGATGATTCAAACAAAAAGCTAATTAGAAAATTTAAGGATGAGACTAACTCGGTGCCTATAGCGGAATTTGTCGGATTATGAAGTAAAATGTATTTGGTCAAATTAGCAGGCGGGAATGTTTAAAAAAACGCGCCAAAGGAATAAAAAATATGTAAAAAAATCTCTCACGCATTCTCCTTATTTGACGGCGTTAAGAGAAATTAAAATGTTTTCTCACATGAGCACGATCAGATCAAATTGTCATAGCCTTTTTACATACTCGCTCAACAAAGTGGGTTAATTTTGGTATGATAAAAATACTAGAGGAGATGATAAAGATTATTTACTGGTTGATCTCGGATTGATGTAAACAAAATTAGCGGACAAAAGCGATAGTCGGGAGATAGGGATGACGTTTTGGGCATGACATTCATTTTCAAAACTAGAACAGATATTTTCACATTGGCTACACATCAGTGGTAGTCGGGTTATAGGTTAAAACGCATCCGAGCACACCTACTGAGTTCCGAATCACGTTCAAGAGTAAAAATATATTGTGTTTTTGTGTCCGGAACCGCCCTTTTAATCCTATTGATAACCAACACAACTGTCAAGTAAAATACTCCACAATTGTTTATTTGTATCTCCTTGCAATCTCAAATTTCCAAAAGCTGATCGACACCACACCCACAGTAGTTGTTGTTTCTGTTAGTTCTTGAAAAGATGGACTTTGAGAAAGAGATGTAGCCATGTTTAATGACATGATCACAACTTCTACTTCTTTTTATACTTAAAGACCTATGAATCGGCAATCCAATAATTGAGACTGGGTGGATATCCTTCCGAACAATTTTCACTTCTTGGTGTATATATTTTCCAACTTTGTCTTATTCGATTGAGAATGCTTTAGACATCGTACATGCAGTCGTCGTCATTTATGACTCCTAACTCTTGCAAGTAGAAAGTTCCCTTTAACACTTTCATATTTTCCAATTTATAGAGGATGATGTCAACTGCATTAAAATCAATCGTAGTGCTTACACACTATAACCACAAACATAAAAACTATTACACAAGAGGTGTAATTATAATGAAGGGATATTGTTTTTGTTTCATTTGTTAATCATTTGAGTTGGATCTCTTTTTCATGAGATATAAGTGATTGTAGAAAGGACTGTATATGTCTGTGACTTTAAAAAAAATTTAAAAATTAAACCATAAGACTGTTTTGTAGGTATAACTTGTGTACACAGTAAAGCCCACTGTATTTTATTGATAGAATATTATTTTCCTAACGTGTACAAACACTCAATATATCATGCTTAACATCCTTTCTCTCCATCCAATTTATGAATATGGAAGATTATGCTTGCTGGCTTTTTGGATTATAGTCGTTTATCACCTATTGGCATGCACGATTCATTATTTTGTACTTATCTGCTATGCCACTAACGCTTATCATTTTCAACCTCGAACAAAAAATGTTTTCTTTCTGTCAATCTCTGGTTGGCAAAAATATTTTTGTTATCCAAAGCAATATCCCCACCATAAAATTAAAAACGAAAATAATAAAAAAATTATTGTATTTCAAAACCAAATTTAAAATGAAAAATTTTAAACCAAAACAAAACTTTTAAAATCAAATTCAAAGATTAAAATTAAAAATTAAAAAATTAGATTTAAATTAAGAATCAAGCTTAAAAAATGAAAATCAATAATAGAAAAATGAAACTTGAAAATGAAAATTGAGATGAAAATTGAAAACAAAATTCAAAATGAAAATTCAAATTAAATTGAAAATAACAACAAAGAAAATTTAAAAATGAAAAACCAGAAACTTAAACCATCCAATAAGAAAAATAAAATTTAAATTTAAAGTTATGAAAAATGTAAACAAAAACTACAAAAATAAAAATTAAACGTGCAAAACTGAAACTGAAACTGAAAATTAAATGAATAATGAAGAACAAATATTTGAAAATGAAAATTAAAGTACAAATATGAAGCAAATATTGACAATGCAAACATTGAAAATTGATAAGCAAATAGCAAGCGAAAATTAAAAATAAAAATTGGAAAAGTGAAATTTGAAAAACCAAATTTGAAAATGAAAATTTTAAAGCAAAATTAAAAATGAAAATTTATAACAATTTAACAAACTGACATTTTTGAGATATCTCAAATGTCTGCTTTACATCTTTTATATCAATATTCCAAATGTTCTGGTCTTAATATATATATTGAAAAAAACCCATATAAGTAGTTTGGAAATAGTTATCAGAATATGATATTATTTGGGGCTGTACTGAGTTTGTTATCTTAGGCATGAAGTTTTCAACTAACTTTAAAAAAAAACTACAACTTCTCACTATCCATCTAAATTTCATGATATTAAGAAACCTGCTAATTCAGTAGAATATGAGGTTTTAAACTCCATTTGGAAGGAAAACTGATAACCTAATCCATCCAAATAGGCTCATAGTGAACTAAATACAATCTTTGAAAGTTTGAATAGCATGGGACAAAGGACAAAATCAAACGAAATAACTGTGTGAAGGACTATCAGGGGATTAAATATCAGTGATATACATGTACTGTATTTAAGTTAGTGTGTGTGTGATTTGGATTTTAACCTAACTTTAACAATATTTCAGTGATATCGCTATGATGTCTGCAGTGTGGCAGTTTAAAGTGACATCACATTATCCTGACACCAGGCTGACCAGTCCTAACACTAACCTCTTAATGCTGAGCACCTAGCGAGGCAGCTGTTAGTACTGTTTTTATAAGTCTTTGGTATTACTCGTCCAGGATTCAAACCTGCGACCGCCTGCATCCGAGGTGGATGCTCTAAATACTAGTCCACTGTAAGTTTGTGAATGCACTGATAATTATATGGGTTAGGAGAACATTACCTGATGAATCTAAATGGAATAGTTTGCAATACATTTCTGTCAATCTAAATGGAATAGTTTGTTATAAATTTCTGTCAATCTAAATGGAATAGTTTGTTATAAACTTCTGTCGATCTAAATGGAATAGTTTGTTATAAATTTCTGTATCAAATACTGTATTGATAATTTAATTTCATGTGGAACAGATTTTCTTAATTCAGCAAAAAATGATCTGAATCCTTTTTGGCAAGATGTCTTTGAAGCATATTTAGAGCTAACTAGATCATTAAATAGTCACAGCTGAACAATATTTAAAAACACAAATATGGTTTAATCCTTGTGTTACAATAAGTGAAAAAGTGTATAACAAACATTTTTTTCAGAAAGGCATTACACTTGTGTATGATTTGCTAAATGAGGATGGTTCCTGCATTAGATTTTGATAGTTTTAAAAACAGATTTTCTATTAGCATTATTTTAATAGATTTGCAAGGCATACATTCAGCTATAAAGTCATAAAAAATAAATTTGGTATTAATTTTTTATTCAAATTTGCCATAACCTTGTATAAATATTTGCTTTCAATACCACTATAAGAAATAAAACAGGACATAGATGTATATTTGAAAAACTGACTGGAAACAATATAAATTCTAGAAGAAAATGAAATTTTGAATTTGGCAATTTAGAAGATGATGACTGGCATAAATGTGTCTTGTTAACATACAAAACTTAAAAATGTCCAAATCTTAGATAGATGCAGCTGAAAACATTATATAGAATTTTGCCTACGAATGCATTTCTCAAAGGAATCAGAGTTATCCCAGATGAACTCTGTCCTTTTAGTATGTTATGCTATGAGATGATTTTTATCATGACTTGTTATGAAATTATTTTTACCCCAATCAATTCTTGTTATGAAATGTTTTGACTCATAGGTGTCACTCCAAGTAATGATAAACTTGAAATAAAAAAATAATTATATTCTTTCAAGCTTACCAAATTTATACAATTCTGGGTTTTTTATCCTTCAGAATAGAGTGTAAATAATATTGAGTAAGTCAGTGGTTTGGCAAAAGTGGTTAAAAATTCAGCATTTCAGACTGACACCAATTTGTAGTAATTGCATTATCTTCCATGTCTTAAAAGGTTTCTTGTTTCTAAATTAACTTTTAAAATGCATGAAGTTGGTAGCAAAATCACCTTTACAATAAATCAATACTATGATTACAGATAAATATCTTAACACAATTTAACTTTCTAATACATGATAAGATATATATATATATATATATATATATATATATATATATATATATATATATATATATATATATATATATAATCATAGAATAATAAACAAAACAAAATTTTTCAAATATTGGAAGAAATGTACAATATATATAATGCAATGGATTTTACAAGTCTTAAAAACCACAATCTTTATTGAAATAATACATATTTGATTAAAAAAATTAAAATTGCTTTTCAAATAAATTGCTAAAAATTTCAATGACAGTTACATGCAGAGACAATTTCTCTTATCATTTGGTATTGTTACATAATTAAGATTTATTTTAAGATTATTTTGAAAATGATAATTTGCAATGGATAAAAGGTAAGTGCAGTCATACAAATAATTTAGAATTTGCAAATAGAAGTATTTTTAATGGAACTAAAGAAAAAACTTTGGCTGACAATATAGTTAATCTGACAATTCTATTTGCAAAACAATATATTCATAATGGCAGATTTATTAGAGACAAGCCAGGTTTGCCTCAGTTCAAAAAGATTGCTGCTTTTAACATTCACGTAGAAAATGTAATGGTTATTGACACTGTACATAGGATATGTGCATGTATGGGTATGCATATATATATATATATATATATATAAACATGTATGTGTAGGATGATGTGTATATGTGACTGCACATATATGTATGTGTGAATGAGTATGCTGATATTTGCATACTCTCATTTGTTTTGTAGAATTGCTTATTTTGCCATATATCTTTAAAATATGCATGTAAAAACATTTCTTTCACTATTCTCAATTTTCTATTTTCTTAACATTCTTCCTTTCATTTTAAACTGACAAAAATAATGGTCTAGAAATATATTTACTTTTGTCTTGTGGCTGAAATATTGTACAATATTACCAGTTGTACAATATTACCAGTAGTTATATATATATATATATATATATATATATATATATATATATATATCATGTCTTTATGTCAAGAAAACCTTAAAAGAACTGAGAAGGAAAGCTGAAAAGGAAAATTAATAAATGACTATTTGAAACACTAAATCTGAAAATGAGCATTAATAAACAAAATTGAAAATGAACATAGAAAATTAAAAAAAACATGAAAAGTTAAATTTGAAAATGAAAATAAAACTAAAATTTTAAAAATTAAAATTAAAAAACATTGACATTGAAAATTAAAGAAACACAATTTTCAAATAGATTTCATGCGAGTATTAAATTTTTTCTCAAAACAAAATGGTCAACACCCTTTATGATAGTAAACAAATAAAAGTGCAGAATATCCTAGCCACCTTTATCCTCTTCTGTAATGGTATATATAGTATATTTGTGGGTCTAGTATGTGTAAGTACTCCTACCCTTCTTGTGTGTGACAGTGTGTGATTTAATTTCCCTTTCTTAACATCTTTGCTTGTGTCTTTGTGCAACTCTAGTTGTAACATATTTGTGTGTTTGTAAGTATAGTCTGTGTACATTCCTATCACTTTTCTTTGGATAGTAAATGTGGTATTGGTCCCTCCAGCAGCGTGTTGATGATATAGTGCGAGTGTTGGGTAGTAGATAACTCTGTGCTTGATAGTAATAACTGGGTGTTGGCCACTGCAAGCATCATGTTGATGGCAAAGCTTGGATGTTGGATAGCATATAACTAAGAGATGGATATTAAATACCTGAGCAATGGTCAATCCAAACGTGTTGGACCAGACAACTTTGTGTTGAATAGTACATCACTGGGTGACTTTCACACCAAATGGCTTGTTGATGGTATAGTATGGCTTTGGGGTAATAGGTAACTGTATGATGGATAGTAGATAATTAGGCAATGGTCACTCCAAATGGAATGTTGATGGTAAAGTGTGGATGATGGTTACTGATAACTGGATTTTGGATACTGGACAACTGCATGTTTGTCACTCCATTAAATTGGATGTAGATACACATAATGTTAAACCTATTGGGCATTTATAAAATTACATTTCATGTTTAGAGATCACACTGCACGACTCATATTCTTCTCTTCAGATTTGTAAAATGGTGTTAATATGTCCTTTTTCTGATCTGATATGTTTTGAAATTTGAAAAGATCCATTTGCTCTAACATTTTTCAGTCACAGAACATTCACAAGTCGCACCATTTATGCTTGTTTCGTTTAATATCTGGCAGAATTTTCTTTAAAACTACAGACTGGTCCACCAATGTACTCTTTTATCAATATAATGAATGTCAGGCAAAGTTTCAAACTGAAGAAATACAGTTGCTATAAATAGAAAATAAGGAAAGTACATGTTCATCTATGATGGACAAATGTACTGTTATCCTATTGTTATGCAGCAGTCTTCCTTTTTTTTAGAACATTTTCAAATTTATATGAGAGGGATTAAAGAGACCATGACAAAAATGACAAACAGAACATTTTATTGCTTTATTTTTATTTAATTTTTTCATACCTGAAAAGCGGAATCCATGACAGGCGAGTTTAAAATGGATGAAAAAAAGCACAATGATTACACCAAAAGCATTATGGTTGGCATGCTTGCATTGGGCTCCAGAATGTCCGCATCGTCAAAGAAAAGTAACCTGTAAGACAGCAGAACAGAGAGACAATAGTAAATATATCCATTATCAATGTCAAGATAAAGAACACTGGTCTATAGTGTCCTGAGAGAAAAGAAAACAAAAAGTGGGAGCATTCTTTAGAAGCAGGAGAAGCATGAGCAAAACACATTACAGTAATGTTATGTATATTTAATTTGCAATGTTTGTTAGTTATTTTATTTCTATATATATTTTTATTTCATTATATGCTATTGATAATGTAACATCGTATGTTGGACTTGACCTTGTCCAAAATCAAATTCATTTTCTGCCTGATAATAAATGTAGGGTGTCTGAGAGTCGATTACTGGGTATTGGTCAATCTACATTTTTGTTGGTTAGCAAGAATGGTGTGTTGGTCACTCAGTTTCTTTAAAAATGTAAACATGGTGTTACTTACATGTAATTTAATTACTTGTGTATTAGATTGAAAAAAATTTTTTTACTTTATTTTTGTTTCATTACATTTTGCTGTAATGATAATTTTCACGGGATTTGATATTTTTTTTGGAAAATTCAGTCTTCTGAACGCAAAAGTGTTGCTTTATTACTATTTTTAGCTCACCTTGGTTATGAGATTTGTAAACACTATGTGAAAATGATTGGTTATTACCAATGTCATGTTTGGCCCACGTGTTAGCCATGTTGTAAACAGACTTTTTTATTATTCATTTTCAGCGTGAGAATCTGATTTTTAGATAGGGCTATTCTAGGCTATGTGCTAAATGGCCTTTTTTTTTACTGCGCTGTTCAAATTAGTGATCACATAGCCCCGTCACGTGAGCCATCATGTGATCTAAAATCATGGGTTAAAACAGACATTTTCTAATGGATTTGATCAGTCGTAAAAATATACCTTTGGGCTCAAGGTATTTGTCTTGTTGTTGCCATTTGAGTTGATTTTCATATTTAAAATAATTTATTCATCCTGGAAAATACTCTTCTTCAACAAAATACTTGGACACAGACATTCACTAACTTATTCGGAATTCAAAAGCCAGAATTATGTTCTTGGTGACTCAACAAGGAACTGTCGACACATCAACACAAATTGGTTATAGAGGACATCATCGCCTTCCATATTGGAACTTCATCGAGATTCGAACCTGGATTCAATTAGAACTGTTTCAAGATAGGACTTATATTTTTGAATTCTAGGATTAATTTTTGGATTATATTCACAAACTGTAAGTCCTATTTCATATTTTTACCTTGTTTTCTAGGGAAATAAATTATTTTGTTTAATTTACAAAGCTTGTTGACTTCACTCTCTTCGTTACTTTTATACGAGCCTACACGTAACAATGGAAACAGTCTAAAACAATGCCCACACTGATATTACATTTCCTGTATAACCTCATAGTGTTGCATAAGTATTTCCCATGTTAAATTCTCATTTGACCTCATAAATAAAAATGGAAACATGGAAACGGTCTAAAACAATCCCCACACTGACATTACATTTCCCATACGACCTCATAGTGTCACACAATATAAACCTACAGCATCATGTTAATTCATGATTGACCCTATAAATTGTTTACTTATTGAGGTTAACCACTTGCAACAATATTAACATGTAACCCCATTTGAGGTCAATCACTTCTGACACTGTGATAATGTACCTTCAATGTTAAATTCTGTTTTACCCTTTAAATTACTCACTTTTGGGGTTATCTGCTGCTAACATTATCATGCAACCCCTTCTGAGGTAAATCACTTCTAAGGCTCTAACAATGTACCTTCAATGTTAAATTCCCGTTTGAGCCTAAATATGAGGTTAATCATTTCTAACAATATACCCTTAATATTAAATTCCCATTTGAATCCAAAGTGTCCCACGATGTAAACCCTATGGCATAATGTTAATTCCCGTTAGACCCCATATTACTAGCTCAGTAACTTCTAACAAAGAAACAATGTAGCCTCAGTTTGTAATTCCAGTTATAGGCTCATCACTAAATTCCCATTAAAGCGCATATCCTCTGCATATATAAACCTATGGGTGTGAGATGCTATATTGGACACAAGCTAGTTCAATGAGAAAGTTGCATTTGAAATTTCAATGTCATGTCGAAAATTCCAATTCACATGTTGAGTCAATGTGTTGGTATTTAAAGTTCTATTTCATATTTTGAGTTTTGCAACATTATCTGTTGAATTATACAGAAGTGACTGAAAGTTCCATTTCTGTGTTGAGCTTTAAGATTTTATCTGTTGAATTTACACAGTGGTTGTCAAATTTCAATCTTGTATATCGAGAATTCCAGTTTCACATGTTGAATTCAACTGTTGGTGTTGAAAATTACATTTGATGTGTTGCATTTTAAAATTGTATTTATTCAATTACACAACAGTGGTTGAGTGGCTATAGATTAATTTTGTTCGACGAGTTTTCAGGTTTTAACTTTTGAATTACACAGTGGTGGTTGAAATTTCAATTTTGTATTTCAAGAATTCCAATTTCACACTTGGATCAAATTATTTCCATTTTATATGAGATATTTTACATTATTCTGTGTTGAATTACCTAACAGTAGTTCCAGTTACTATTCTGAGAAATTCCCAAACGAATGAAGGCATTGTTTTGTGTTTACTCCTGTACTCTTCCACCATTTTTATTCTGTCTGATGTTGATTACATTATATGCATTTTGTAGTGCTGTCATGAGATGACTATCCCATCCATGATCAGGTGAAATGACTCACCCCTCAACCCATCCTTGCCTGAACAAGATCTCCATTGACTATTTATGTTTTGTAATTTATTATTTTTTAAAATTTCATACCTAAAATTCTTATAACGAGATGCTCCTTTCAGTATTTTTGTTCCTTTAGATCAGTTCCACTTGCACTGTTAGCCCCAGAGCAATACAATTTTCTAGATGCATCTAGATGAGTACCACAAATCAGCTAAAGTAGGTCACAGTGATCTTATTTGTATCTTTGAGTACTTCACTCAGTTTTTTATTTTCAAGCCCATTTTAGTTGAAAGCGAAATACAGCAGTCACTTTTTGTACATTTGTGCATTATCAACAGTTAATATTGGTGGGAGGTGTGGTCTTATTTTCAGATTGAGGATTTAACAGTTTCATCATCAAGATGTCTCTCTCCTCATAATTCAATGGTGGTGGCGATTTCTGCTGACATGAAACACAATTGCAAAAGTGATGACTAAGGAAATAATGCCCACAACAATGGCAACTGTATATAATTCTGTCTTGGATGGGGAATCATCAGGGGCAAGTCCTGGTGGACAGCTTTGTTCATCTGACCCATCTCGACAGTCTTGTTGTCCATTACATCGTAAAATGCTCTTATAGCACTGCTCACTCTGTGTGCAGCGACTTTCAGCTTTCTCACAACAATGATCTTCATCACTGTGATCGGTACACTCAGGTTTCCCATCACATACATTCTGCTCACTGATGCATGTGCCATCTTCACATTTCCATTGGTCAGGAGCACATTTGGGACAATTCTGCTCATCAGAATTGTCTGTTCACTCTGCTGTGCCATCACACTTCCAAATACTTGGTATACAGTGAGTATCACCACTAACACACGTAAACTCCTCCAAAGAACAAGCTGGGTGATTGGTGCAAGTTTTGTGATCTGGCTTTAGCACCAGATCTATGGGACAAGAGCATCTAACAACACTTCCATCACTGAAGCAAATATGAGAACAATTGCCATTATTTTTTGCACATGGATGTTTTTCAAAGTCAGAGGGTTTGATATATAAAGCTGCATAAATATCACTTAATCCAGAAAATCTCCCTTGAACAAATTCCACATTTTCCCCCGTCTCTTTGTTCATTCTCCCAATCACATTCTGGTCTCTGTCGACCCAATATAGGTAATTTCCGAAAACTGAAATGGCTTTTGGATTCTTTATTTATTATCTAGAAGAACACGTCTGTTTCCTCCTGACAAATCGGAACATTCTATCTGGTTCATACCCAAGTCTGCCCAGTACAACTTGTCTGCCACAGGGTCAATGGCAAGTGGACCTGGCCTCCCCAAATCCAGTTTAAAAAGTGCAATTCTCTCAGTACCATCAAAAGCTGACCTTTCTATTTTAGGTGGAGTCATTAAATTTGTCCAGTACAAGTGCCTGTGAAAAAAAAACCTTAAAGTGAATTCAAAAATTTTAACAGAACAGGGAAAAGTTTCTTGGTTAATCTCCAAAACCACAATGTGAAAATAAAATGCTAATCATCCACAGTATTTGGAATTTTACATGAATAAAAAATAAATAAGAAATATACAGAAGTCAAGTTAAATGTTGTGGCTTTTTCATTTAAACTTACTTGGGAGTGCAGAATGACATTTTATTTTCCTCCCCCTCCACCATCAATTAAGAAAACTGAATTTACATACACATTGTTTTTTGCAGTGTCCTCGAATAACCCCACATCAATAAAAGATAGATTTATTAGTGTTCAACCACCCCCCACCCATCTGAAGTTGTACAACCCTTGGCTACAACAGCATCAATCATATTATTCATTATCCATTATCAGTGCAAACAAAAAAAAACAGGACAACCCTGGTTTACACAAAAATGGCACAAAATCTACGCAAAAGGTGGGGGGGGGGATAATAACTGAACAGATGGCAATTTAAAATTTTAAATCACCCTAACAATGGAATTATAACCCTTCCCATGTTTTCTGAGTAACTGTGCTATAGGTGCTCTGAAGTGATTTACATTACTGTACATTATATATATATATATATATATATATATATATATATATATATATATATATATATATATATATACTTACCCTTTTAGAGGATTGAGTACAATGTTTCTGGGTCTTTCACTCTCTCCCTTGATAATGACCCAAGGTTCAGTTGGCTGGGTCATGATGGTTTTGATCCTAATGATGCTGATCTGGTTAAGCTGGGAACAGGTCCAAAAAAAACTATGAGAGTAAGGATCCACAGCAAGATCATATGGTTGAATGTTATCCCCTGCTAACACTGCTGTGCTCTAGCAAAACAAAGTGTATAATTGAATTACAATTTAATTAGTATGGTCCTGGTATCAAATGAGTGGCGCTGATATCACTCACAGTCACAGTCAACATGTCAGCTTGTGAATGCAAATCCCCACCAAAAGGAGTAGCTTTGGCTCAGTGGTTAAGGCATTGGGCTTGTGACCAAAAGGTTGTGGGTTTGATTCTCACCATCTGATCAGCCTGGATCAACTACCAAATGTCTCATAATGTTTCTAAGGTCATGGGTTTCTTTACTTTTAGTAATTAAATTTGAAAGTGTTCCATGAGGAATGCATATTGAGTTATATTTTTAATATTAAAAGCAAAACATAACAAATATACATTTAAAATAATTTGTGATTAATGATGCTGAACATATGCCTCAAAATAATGTACATGTTACAACATATAACTGCTGTTTCAGGCACTTTATTACAATAATATAAGCAATTGTCAAATTCATTTTAATGAAACGTATTACACCTGCTTTAAAATATTCAAGAATTTCAAATCTGATCAAGTTTTTAGTAATAATTCTCTGCAAATAAATTTATAAACTTGGAAATGGCTTTTACAAGAAATTTATTCTTTTTAAAGCAAAATCTTTTTCTTGCACACATTTAAATATGCAAAGAAATTATGCAACTTGCATTTACTGCTGTGCATCAAAATATGCTCTAAATAAACAACATGCTTTATTAGTAAATTCCCCCACAGCTTTTTTCCTAAGTTAAATCCTCTTATTCCACAAAATTGTAATAATTCATTGGTATTTTACAAACAGATTATCAAATTATTAACAACTTAGAATGTTGCTTCTTATATTTGACTAGAATGTTGCTTGTTATATCTGAAACTTACATTTTTCTTCAGTTCAAATTTCAAAACATTAACTATGATCCCTAATGTGTATATTTGTAGTTTTTAATGACCTGTTCTAATGAAATTTATGCATCTTGCATTTTTAAAATTAATTTTTATCCATTTTAAATTTTGTTTTGCAGGGGGAAGAATTCTGCATAACCCCAAACATGCAATTCTAAATAGTCCTAATCATTGATTACTTCCCTTGCATTCCTCTGATACAAAATATCATGCAGTCAATAAGAAATTGCTAAACTGAATCTCCTGATATTTCATGAGTACTACACACAATAATCTAACTCATCCAAAATGTTGATGATACAAACTTGCATACCAAATCTGATAACAATCTTATCAGATATAAGCAGTAACAGGCCAAACCAACCAGACTATGTCATTAATATGCATTGAACTCGTCATCCAATTCATCTGAGATCTTGCTATAGCGTACATAGCAAGTCTGATCAAAATTTGCTCAGAAATGTGGTTTCTATGGTGTTCACATGGTCAGCCTATCAGATGCAAGACTATCTCATTAAAATGCATGGATGTCACTCAAACTGACTCAGTCTGACAATACAATATGACATACTAGGTCTGATCAAACTCTGATCAGAAATGTGGCCTCTAAAGTGTTCACATGCTCAGCTAATCAGATGCTGAATGACCTTTTCAAGATGCATGGATGTCACTCGTAACTGAACTCCTCATGATATAGACTTAGGTATCAAGTCTGACCAAAATCTGATCAGAAATGAAGTCTGTGTGAGAAGTGTTTCAATGAAAACCCCATTTCAATATGATCATCACTTTAAATGAAGTGACAAGATTTTTCAGATGGCTACTACGACAGTTATACTGAAGGTCTGATCAACACCATTTTATTTAGGACATACTGAAACAATTCTGACTACCTGTCAACTTATATTTTTATAAAGTGCATTTGCATATATCATTAATGTTTGGGATAATATATAATCTCCCTTTTATTGTTTACATTCCCTTCATGTTGGAAAGTTGTACCTCTGTTTCCAAGGCAAATAATAGTGTCTGTATAACAGTTTTTGATATATGACCCTTGTACAAAAGAAAAGTAACTTGATACAATATGTAAATCATATAAATATGATTTGTTTAAATATTTATCATCTGGGGAAAGATTTTTGAAGCCCAGTGACAGTGTGTATATGACAAGATTGTAAACTGTCTTCACTTACCTTCTATTCTGAGAAGGAAATAAGCAATTGTATCCATTTTTCTCCAGGATTAGGGTAATGTTCATGTAAATTCATAATTTTTCATCACCAGTGTGATGAAACTGTTCATCATCAATGTTGAATATCTGTATAATTTATTGTGAAATAATTGCTATTTTTATCGTTTGAAATCGGGCGCCATTTTTACTACTGTGTATATTGGGTGCTCGGCTTTCCACTAGGAGGTGCTCAAGTTAATCTTTCAGAATTCTTCCATATTTAGTCATATTCATGAAAACTTTGTCATGAATTTCCCGAGTGTGTTCCCAAAACCTATAAATAGGGGTGAGATCCGCTGTTTTGACAGTTGTTGTTCTGCTGGACTCCAGTAAAGGTCTCAAGACTAAACAAACAGAACAAGTCTCTTGTAATAATTTCAAGCATCATTACAATAGCAAGGTAGACTAATCACTACCGATACATTAAATTTACTCCTCATAATGACTATAATGTTTCTCTGAAGTTGTTTCAACGTTTATTTCCTAGTTATATCAGATAAAAGTTCCAACAGAAGGATTTAGCTGACGACACTATTACTGTGTCATCATCAACACTGCTGTCTGCTATCCATTGGAAATTTAGTATTCCGATTGGCATTATCGAATTTCCTACTCAATTACATGTATCACTTTGGACTCACTAATTTCCATCCATTTTGTAGTGGTTGCATCATTTAGATGTCGAACTAATATACCCGACACAACGACACACTTTGTCGCTACAAAACGACACACATTGTCGCATTCAACCCACACAACACACTTTTGACATCTGGTTCCAGACTGTGTCGCTCAAACGACAGACTGTGTCTCAGCCAACAAACGCGACACACACTATTAACATCCGGTTCCAGACTGTGCCTCTACCATATTTACCATTGGACTATAAAACACAAACCCGGGTCTGGTTCCGAACCTTGATTACAACATATGAACAAATTTTGAAAACTATTAACTTACTTTTCTCTGCAAGATTAGTTTGGGAAATGGGATCATCTGAGTTATAGATTATATGAATTAGGACAAATGGAACATTTATGCTGATTTTCACACGCAATTTACCACTGAAACTATTGTTGTTATTTCAACATGCTTTATCAAACATCTGTTCTGCATATTTGCAAATATTATATTTCACAATTTTGAGCACTAAATTATCTGAGAAAACACACACAAGTCTGGAAGTCATATAATAAACTGTGTTGACTATTTATATTTGTTTTGTTTTGTGCTTTTATCATCTAAATAAGAACTTTTGTGGTGAACACACCATTTCTTCACACTACAATACACTGGAGAGATCTAGTAACTGAAAAAGGTGTGAGCTGTCCATCTATTCCATTTTATTTGACCTTGACCCTTGACATGTTACAATACTAGATATCATGGTCTTCCAGAGATAACCCACATGTCTATATGAACTTCTGTCCAGTAGTTAGAATGTAATTGTTTAGGTGAGTACCTTGGTGGTCATTCTGATCTAAAGCCTGTTTTTAGGCCCTGCTAGACTTTTACTGAGAACTCCTGTCTCTGTGACTATCAACTGAGGAGAAGTAGTGATAACACAATTTTAAAGATGGTCACCAAGGTTGTGAAATAGATCTGATTAGCACAGTTTTCATTTAGGATGAAGCAGACTGCATTAAAAGTTTTTGGTGCAAACCTGATGTTGATACAATCATCCATTCAGAATGATTAGTGATAACATTTTCCAGATGGAAGCCATGGAGACATACTAAATGTCAGAGCAGCACCATTTTCAATTAGGATGATCTAGATAGTGTAAAAAGTCTTTCTGTGAAAACCCTATGCTGATATGACCATCCATTCAGGAAAAGTAGCAATAGAATTTTAAATATCTGAGGAGCACAATATTCATTTAGGCAAACTAGATATCATATTCAGTCTTTTAGTGAAAAACAAAAACATGTTAATATGACCATCCTTTCAGGGTGGGTACCATCAACAGTCTAAGCCGTTGGATCTGGGACTAGAGAGGGAAAAGTTGGTAGCTCTTTGCACTCTTCTGTGTTGCAAATAAATCCACTTATGGTCTACCTCAGGGAGTGCAGATTCGTCTGAATACCAAGGGGTGAGAAGACAATTTGCTTTGGATTAGTGGACTCCGTCAGGGCAATCAGTCTACAAGGGCATAGAGTTGCTCAATGTGTGGTGGGCTTGTATGTGGCTCTGTCATTGATGACACCACCTAAGAAAATTGAACAGAAAAAAAGGAAAGACCTAGACTTTGGGCTTCCCTCTGCCATTTGATACAAAGTCCACTACAAATACTCCTTACTGACAGGATCTCCTGCAACAATTGAAAATGCATTCACTGTGGCTTTCACCACCATGAGATTTTAGGTTATAAATGATCCTGAAAGGGGCCACACACTGCTCACTTCCTGAAATGAGGGCAGGAGGTGGGAAGCCCTGCCAGCCATGCTGACATCATAGTAGATCATAATTCACGGAGACTGAATGTACCAGGGATTACCTACTGTAAACCATGTGAGGTTTTCCTGTTTGCTGATATGTTACTTTAGGTATCCCAATATTTGGGATCTCTCGAGTTAGTAGGTAGAGCTTTGATTTCCTATGAGGCAAAAGAATCATTACAGTTGTCTCATAAAAAGGTGGCCCATGAAGATGCAATCTGCTGCTGCATTTAGACCCAACAGGCCAAGACATTCCTAAAATGAGAAGCAAATCTTTCAGAGAATAAGAGGCCATCGAGATGATTTAAGACATGTTCATGAGGTAGACGTTACCATAATGGTTTTGTCCCTGTTGACAAGGGATCCATTTCAAAGTAGAAGTTACACAAAGGAATTATGCATGGGTCTAGAATACAACTCACCTGGTGCTTTGAAAGACTGTTGTCCTCGTACCAGATGTGGGAAGTTATCAACTTATAGGTGGCTCTCATGACATGCCTCTGTCCATAATTTGCATGTAGACACAGGGAATGATAATCAGACAACAAAGGGAGTGTCTTGAATTGGCACATCCTATCTCTGAATGCAAATATCTCCCTCATGAATGGCACTGGCAATCCATCTCAGTGTCTCCATTCCATACCATGTTGCCTTCATGAAAAGGTTGAGAGCTGGATCAATGACCAACTGAGTGTTCTGTTGGCTTTTGGGGGCAAGAACTGTTTGGAGTAAAATCTGGTGTTGATTCTACCATATGATGTCCACTTTGTATGGATCTCTTGTGATGTTTACTAATGTTACAACAGGGTATGGACACAGAACAACCTGTATCATCCATGCAGTGTTGTACACTGAGCATGGGATTGAGGTTTCTCAGATTTATTTGCCATGTGTCTCCCAAACATTATCCCTATGCAACCACATGAACATGCTTTTCCATCAGGAACAACTAAAAGAATATGATTGCAATTTTTCTTTAGTGGATGCCCATCAACATCCATGCTGGAGCTGGCGATGACCAAAGTCATTAAGGTGATAAAAACTATAAGATGGCAATGAAAATCCATTTTAAATTAATGTATCTGGTAAAGAAAATCTTAAATATTTGTGAAAGTCAGCCAAATTGCAAAGTAAAGCCCTTGACAGCTGGTAGTTTAACATATGTTTGAGGTTAAAGTCACACCAGCAGTAAGGATGACTGAATTTGTTTTGTGGCTTAATTAAAGACAAATACACATACACAATGTCATTTAAAGATCATATATTAATTTATTTGAAGAAAAAAAAAGTAATTCAGAGAAAATGGATATTTAAAATAATAAATGCTGGAAGATAATGAATGAACACTAAAATGAAATGAGAGCAAGATCCAGAACAGAAAATCTGATGGTGAGACTTATGTCAGGCAAACCAGTTATTCAAACATTTTTATGTCTATTACTGCAAAAGCCATAGGAGAGTCTGACTCTCTAGCAAAAGTACCAATGGGGTTATAGATGAAAGAGTTTAGTTTATCTTCAGATCGTTGAAGAGAAAATATCCATGGAAATCAAGTTAAACACGGGAACTATCACTAAGACGTATCAAAGTAGGAGTGGCCTCAGCAGGCGATACATGGCCATGTTCAGATTGCTGAAATATGAACATACATCAAGTGAAGCATAGATCCTATTGCAACATTTTGGATTAGTAATATCTAGTCAAGAAAGGATTTTTGCTCCATACAAACCAATGCAGGTCTGCAACATCGCTGTTAACCTCTGTCTTATAAAGAGATTTGTTAAAATAATGTGGAAGTCAATGCCATGAAGAAAGAGCATGTTGATACTTGGGTCTTGAAACTGCTTCTCTAAACAATAAAACAAGTCAGTAACTCTACCAGACTGAAGTAGCTGTTTGAATGGTGGCTGGTCATTCTTGGTCATTAGATCAATGAATGCAGTAACTTGTATATCGCTACTGATGGAGCTGGAAGAGCTGGGCAAGACTATGGCACCAAGAGCTGGAAAACTTCACTGATTCATGCACAGAAGGTCAGTTCTTCTCTGGACAACACTGGATTAAGCAGGGACAATGAAGTTTGTGAAAGCAAATCCTCACACACTGAAGAACAGACAACACATATATCTACTGCAATGAATGAAACAAAGCTGGGGAAGCCTGCTGAGACAACAAACTAGACAGGAAATTTGGCCATATTTGGATGCAATAATCTCCATATGATCATTACTATGAATTTTCAATGGTCTGGATGGTGTCAGGCATCCAGGGCTGCATCAACAACATAATTGGTGCCTAATTATTAAGTCATGATGGTGACAAAGTTGTCCACTGTGTCTTGTGCGACCTGTTAATTATCCGAGAATAGTAACAGGCATCAGTAACTAGAACATTGCTGTAGCTTGTGCTGGGTTTGTAAGCTGTAATGGGCCATGCTAGAGCCATCTGATGGGAGCCCGTGATGGCAATAACCATTAAGTCATTGAGCGGGACTGGCTCCATCATGGCAGAGGGTCAATAGGATTCCATGATGGAAATGGACTGACATTATTACAAGAACCCATTATGGCATAGGGCTGATATGGATCCATAATGGCACTTGACCAATATGCATATAATGGTGTTCTGACTGGTTGCTATTCTGTATTAAAAAACATTATTCCTAGAATATAAACACTGAATATGTTATTCCTGAATTAACAAAAAAAACACGGAAATAAAGCTGTGTCAAGCCTAGTTACATTTCCACTTCCATCACTGACTTAACCCATGTTTCTACTTTGCTATTCAATTTTAGCAATTAATATACATTAATGATGTTTCAAATGTAACTTACAAGTCTCTTCAAGTGATGTCGATGCATATTTTATAATAAATCTTCATTATTCATTGCACTGTGTATGTTAGAGGTGTTCCCTGCATCTCTGATTGTTTCTGACAAGCTATGTTAGCTGCCTTCTGATTGGTCACTTGACATGCATCTTCAGCAGCGACTGGCTCTTGGCGGTTGTCAGGGTTGCAGAGCTCATGCCTTAATACTGTAAACACCATTGTGCTTAGGGGGAGGAGTCGCTGAGAGCTTCCTGTAGAATTTCTATTATAAACACATCTTTTCAAATTTAACCTCTCCACCTGCATAAAGTTTGGTGAACTTGACCAGTCATGTTGGAGGAACAAGATATGCCAAATGCAACAAAGTTCAGTACGCATACAATGTTGACTGAATATACAATGCTGCATTTTCTACATTGTCTGTACTCTGTGTGCCAAATTCCCCTTTGGTAACCGTACCAAGTTTCACTGAGTTCACTAAGAACTCAACCCAGTTTTACTGAGCTGACTCCCAAGTTTATCTACCTATACTGGGATACCTTTATTATTATTCCAGTGTGTGTTTCTTGAAGTATAGTAACTTTTGTTGTGTTGACTATATTGCAGGAGTAGAGAAATTCCAACCTGACCTAGTTTTACTGAGTTCCATCATACATATGTATGGTGCTATCCCAATGATGCAGGGGGAATCTCCATTCTATTATTTGAACTCACATGTACTTTTCATTGAATGAAGTTGATTTGTGGGACTTTTCCATGTGGTAAACTTGTCTTTGCTAAATAATCTTCCACATATTGAAAATTCAAGTCAAAGCAATCTAATTTGAAGGAAATACCTGAATAAAGAAGTCATATAACCTTATTTCATTCTTTCTCTTTATTATTATCCATCAGGCCCAATATTTTTGCAGAGTTGTCTCCTGTAAGGGTCCTTGTTCTCTGTGTGTGCTGTTTTTGGCAAGAGCATCCTACAGTTTGAAGGTTTTAATGCTTTATGTGCTACATGTGTTTATAGTGGCAGTGAGGGTCTTCACGGCACTATACTGAGTACAGGCTATCTGCTCTTTGATACTGGGGTTAATGTTATGAAGCCAAGACAGAACTAAACATTTTGGATCACAATATCCGTCCTTTCAGGTACTAATTGAGGCCGAGGCAGAGTCTGTACTGACAAAGAAAGACAATACTTTTTCTATGATAGTATTTTTATCTTGCACACGAAAGCGAGACCGATAAAGTCGGAATCTTTGTCCAAGAGACAAGATCACTATAGCTGAATTGTCTGACATTATCAGGACCATCCTTCTTTGAATGAATTTGGAAGGAGTAAAGAATAGCCTCCATTTTCAGGAGAGAGCCTTCTCTTACAGAGTCCATTTGCTGCTGATTGCCACAAAGTCTGTTAGTAAGTATGATCACTAAAATGACAAACTGGCATCTACACAGATTGTGATTTTGGGCTGCAGAGTTTCTAAGGGTATTCTCACTGCTAGCCACTCTGTCTTGCCATTGGAGAAGGCAAGACAATATGACCCTGGTTGAGATTATAATATGGTTATTTAAATGAACAGAGAGCATGTGATACTATGCCAACAGCACCATCTGCAGATGGCACATGTAAAGGCACCTGAGGTGTATCAGGTCCAACATGCACTGAATAGGTCAATTCCCTCACCAAAATAGATGTCTTGGTGGATGCCTTCTCTGACACATGAATTATGCTTTTAATGCATTTGGCAGGGTGATGCACCAAGCCAACTTGTGTTAGGAATTTCACACCTAGATGGACAAAACGTTGAGAGAGATAAGGCCCAACTTCTCTACACTGACAAACCACCTTAAGCTGTGAATGAAGGAAAAATTGTTCATGTCGTGAGCCAAAATCAAACTTAACAAATGTGATTGCATTATGTCATCCTGGTTCACAACAGTCACTGTGGAGGAGGATTAGATGCAGTCCAATATCGTGGTGAAGGCCCAAGACCTGAGGCCATTAATGGAAGGGTGCTGAATTATTATACTACCCCATAGTATGACAAGCACAGGTATTTGCATGAAGCTATATGAATTGGTATAAGGAGTAAGTGCTGGACAGGTTAAAAAGACAGTGAAATATGTTACACTGAATTCTGATTTGTGGTTATTATTTGTTCCAATCCAGGGTAAACAAGAAGCACCAATCAGAACCTGATGTAGCTTATTCCTTGCATGACACATTGGAAGAATTGGCAAAGCAACAAAGAAACTTCACACAAAAGTGGTTATTAAAGATCTATTATGGATTAAATTATACATAGGAAGCAAATTTGGAACATCTCTTTTAATGTTGAGATATGTAACCAGTGACTAAACATGCTGAAGGGATCAATAAAAATTAGCACAGAACTGGTGATGGTGCAGATTTCAAACTGTACAAAAATTTTAACTTTTTTTTATAGAAGGGGATTGGGTGTTGTCAATAGTTTTCCTTCATCACTAACAAAAACAAAGTGCCTGTGGCTACGGTAGTGGTTTTGCATTAGCCTAAAGTATATTGTGACAGATTTTGTTGATAATCATCCCCACTCCTGCACCTCAACTTGCTCTAGACGAGATTTTCCTTGCATGAGGAAACTGCACTATTTCTTCTGTTTCGAAGATAACACCATAATGTCTTCCAGGTTTAAGAGAAGACATGAAATTGGTAATAAAATTTCAGGGAGGGCTGTATTTGATGCAGAGGGTAATTCTAATGTGATCAGGTAATGTATTTGACTGAGAAAGAATAGTGCAAAGTATAGACTGAAATACAGATGGATACTTCCCTGTGTCAGAAAATGTCACAGAATCACTCCAAACATGGAAACTGAAAATGGCTCTGTATGGTCTGCAAAAGAGTGCGCTTCCTAGCGTAAGCAAATGTAGTAACTGAAGTGTGGACAGGATAATGGGAGATCACTCTTATCTGACCCCAAGCTATGTGGGCAGAAAACTTGTAGCTTTCTTATTGCTAAAAACTAGCTTGGGTGTGCTGGATTTGTGAGGCAGTAGTCATACTCCTAAGCTATTATGACTGGCCCTGACTGGGTCGTGTATTGCAATAAAGAATAAGAGATCACTTCATCTAGCCCTGTTTCTGGTGATATTTTTACATTTTCTCAGGATAAGTGAATTAAATGGTTCTATCACACCATAAAGCTTACTTTTAATGGCTTATCTGAGGATTTTATAACAATTTATATCACATTTTCACCATTTCTCAAACCATATACAACTTTTTATGAACGCTGCTGATGAAATGGGATCTCTGGTAGTTACAAGACCAAAATGTTTGTATATTTATAATTCCAATTTCCAAACATTATTGGGAGGTCTCTGGTACAAGTTCATTGGTTCTGTGATAGATGAATTGCAACTTTTCTAGCTCAGAACAGAGGATGAACTCTTTTCAGATTCTAAGCAAGTTTTGTACCTCACTTCCATTATCATGTGCTCTTCTGATGGACTTAGGTTTGCCATTTTTGCCACCAATCCAGTAAACATAGCCTTCCTTGAGATCATAATCAATGGATTTGATATTCCGTAGCCCAGGAATTGGCAGTACTACATCAGGAGAGTTTTCATCTGGCTCCAGCACCAGACGACTGATGAGGTCCTTTTGACCAAGCAAGAGGAAGGATCTGGGGGCTGCAGAACACAAGATATTCTGAAGTAAACTAAAGCTTGCCACATGTTAGGCTATCACTATTCTAATTCAAGCGTAAAAAGGTTATTATAACTTAATTTTTATGAAAATATGAATTTTCTTTTTCATTAGCTAAGGTTACATACGATGCATACAACTGACACTTCTAGAAACAATTAAGAATGACCAATTTGAACTGTTTGATAGTTTCACTACATTAAAGAGTAAATTTTAAAATGAATAAAATGGCTGCTGTTAAATACATTCAAAACATTCATTCTGTGTGACAAGATAGTGCATCAAGGAGTGATAACCATTTTATAGGGACTGGAATGCCTTATAGTTTATCCCTGACCCACAGTTAAGTCATTATCAAAAGGAAAAAAAGATGAAACTTTTTAACGATGTTAAATAATATACATTTACTATTTTTCAAAGTTCCAGCTAAAAAAAGTATCAGTTTTGAGGTTCTCTTCTTCAGAATGTAAAAATGACTGGTTCTAGACTTTAATCTGGCATATGGTTTCTGAACTTCCTCTGTTAACATCTAAATCTGTTGGATCAAAGTATCATAGCGACTGATTCAACTATTGGAAAACTATGACATGTTTAACACCTATGTTTAACACCTATCCAATGATGGAGCCTGGAAGCTGAGAACTTGGACCAAAAGCCTCTCAGATGAAGCAACCAATCCCAAACAACTTCTTCTAGACATAACCATTAATTTAAAAGCAGTTTACAATCTGACTTCCTTTGATTTGCTTAGAAGGACTGTTTCCCTCTAACCCCATCTTCAGTAAGAATTCTAAATTTATCCCATGGCAAATAAGCTGACATGGATCACATTGACAAATACACACTGGAAATAATGATTAACAAATTTTAAGTGAGGCATGAGTCTCCACATCTGAAAAAGTATCAGAGTTGCTAGAAATAGCTCAAAGAGTTAATGTCTCCTCTACAACTAATTTATCTTTCTGCATAAATGAAAAGATAAATAAAAAAAGAAAAAAAAATGATTACTTGAGCAAGTCTTGTTGTCAGGATTAAGTGAGTAGTGAGTGGGACAGGCACAGGTGTAAGAATAGTTTCCTCCCTTTCGAGGATTGGCCAGACACAGATGTGAACATCCACCATTATGAGTACCACACTCATTCCAGCCTGAAATTCACAAAACAATTCTTTGTTACACACTGGCTTTTTTTTTTTTTAACAAGAAAACCATCTCAGTAAGGCAGTCCATTTTTTTTCCTTAAGTTAGTCCACCCTTCAGTAAGGTGGAACAAAATATCATTTACTGCTAATTGTCAAGCTGAAAAACATTCATTTTCAAAGTTCAGAAGTGAGATTCAATAACGATACAGTAATTGGAAATTTTTTTAAAGTAAAATATGTTTTTCCAAGAATACTGACCCAATCACATTAGCTTAGAATATTAGCCTGCGAATCCAGCCCTACTAAATGAGAAAATCATTTTTTCTGTCTATCTCATATCGACAAAGGCAATAACTCTAGCCCATTACCTCCCCCTGCCAATGCTAGATGTTCGTAGTTTTAGCTGAGTGATATACTAACAAGGAATGCTTGCATGGCTGGGTGGTTGGGTGGATTTTTAAGTAATATGATTGGGTAAGGAGTCTTGGAGAAACAATTTACTAAAAAAATTTCTTTCTCCTTCAAATACATTCGCCTATCACATTATGTTAGGAAATGGGTAAAAGCAGGAGGGAATGCTGAGCATCTGACCTCAACCTTGGTTATCTTTCTAGGGAATGATGGCTGGATTTCCTATATAAATGATAACATGTCCTAATTACATATGCAAGACAGCCTAGGGTCACTCGATTTGTAACCCCTACATGCAGTTAAGGTTTGCCTCGGCACAGCTAAATCTCTGATATAAAAACTTGAGAAGGTTGACTCTGCATGCCAGCCAACTGCCTACATTATATATCAGATCAAAATGTTACATTCGAATGTGAGGCTCGCAGAGACTGCTCTAATCTTATGAGTGTTAATCTTCATGAGGTGACTCTGATCTTGTGAGACCTTTGAGTATGCCAACTGTATAACCCATTTCAATCATGAAGCAAGGACTTGAGGGGTGATTTCCTGTTTCCTGGCTTTCACCTAAAGAAAGAGGCATTTACGCATGCCATGACTGGTCTCTGTGCATTTCAAGTAGTGCTTGAGTGCGCAAACAGGATCTTGCATGGCAGCTGCTTTGGACCTGTCTAACGAAGAGGGCGAGTGAATGATGAATCCTTGATTACCGACAGACTGAAACCAATTTTTGGCTACAAAGCCTAGTTGTATCAAGAGGACCACCAAACCATCTGATCTGAACTGAAGATCGTTCAGGTTGATGGAATGGGCATGTAGCTCACTTACTCTACATGATGAAGCTAAAGTTATCAGGAAATATGTTTTGTATGATAGTAACTTTAGAGAAGTGTGGGCTAACGGCTCAAATTTATTCAAATTGAGTCATGTTAAAATCCAGGAGAGATTCCATTTTGGAAACAGAGTGAGGGATTTTGGTCGACTGAGATCACAACTGGCTAAAAGCTCCAACAGGTCTTTATCATGCCCAATATCACATCTACCATGATGTTGGAATATGTCCAATATCATGGAGCAGGAGCCTTTGATAATAATTGGGGCCAACTATTTGTCTTCAAAGAGTCAGAGAAAAAAAGTCAGCCAATTATGGGATTGAGGGACTCAGAGGGATGATGTGATTGATATGGCACGAGTCTTTGAAAACTTGCACTTTCCCTCGTAAGCCTTCAGAGTGGAATGCCTTCTTGCACTTGATATTCTCTGCACAATTGAAGAATTAAATTGTTTGTCTCTCAAAGATGTCCAGATAAGACCCAAGCGTGCAGAAGATGGTGGTCTGGGCAGGGATGGAACATACCTGACCATGGTTGCTTGAGAAGTTTCAGGTGGGCCGGATTCTTCCTGGACAGCAGATTTTTCACTAGATCGAGTAGATTAGCGACCCAGGACTGAGAGGGCCTATCGCGACTGGGGTGGGTGGGTAGGCAAATGTCCACAACCCCTCCCAACTGATTGACATTGTGTCTAAGGCCCAAGCTTCTGGGTCAGGGACTGGAGAGACAAAGGTTGGTAACTTTTGATGCCACCCTGTCACAAAAAAATTGATCATCAGATGACCCCGAAGTGTGCCAATCTGAGTAAAGACTGATTGATGGAAAGACCTATCCGTATGAAGAAATTGACCTTTCTGCATGGGAATGTGTCTGATTTGTACACTGATGTGGAGATTACTGCACCAATGTAGAAACTGCCAGATCAGAACACACAGGTCAGGTGATTTGGTGCCCCACTTGAAGGAGGTAGGCCACTACCAAAGTTGTTGGACATAATGAGAACCATTTTGAATGAGAGTCAATCCTTCCTATTGTGTTGTAAATAAACAAGGCTCATTAGATCATTCTAGAAGGTTATTTTCCATTAGGTAATGGTGTTTTTAGAAAATGCTAATTGTGACCTGAGGTCAAGCAGAGAACTATGTTATCTTGTGACTGTGAGGATTTTACCAGTTGTACTTTAACATCTAGCACTTTAAGTTGTATTATGTTATGAGCAGTTTTGGGCTAAATTTTATTTTCTTCATATTATTGAATTCAAGTGATTATTTTCTCTGGAAATACAAAAGTGCTACAAAATTCTTGGATAAAGACATTCACTGGAATTTATACTGAATTCAAACCTGGAATAATATTTCTGTGATTCAACAAGAGACTGTTGACACACCAGTACTTCATAGGTTATAACAGACACGTCATCGCCTTCAATTTTGGATCTCTTCGGAACTTGAACTGAGTTTTATTCACGACTTTTTATTACTACGACTTGTGTCTTTAATTCTTGGATTTTTTTTGGATTTAATTTGCAATACCATAAGTTCTTTTTTCTCATTTTTCACTTTGTATTCTAGCGAAATAAATTATTTGTTAAATTTTACAAATTGTTGTCTTCACTCTTTTCTGTTACTTATTTTAAGAGCATAGACTTGTAACAATTTGTAAGGGGAGCATAAAAAGAGCGGGATCATGTCTGCTGCCGCATTGATTAATCCAAGGGGTCTCAAGAACTCTCTCACTGAAAATGTTATCCTTTGGAAACTGACTTGACGAGTTTGACAATCCCGATTATGTGAACACATGGAAACGGTACCAGGTTCAGGTTGGTAATAAACTCCATACCCAGATGGACAAAAAGCTGTGATGGACAGAGGTCGGACTTTTCCCAGTTCACTCGAAAGCCCAGATGATCTAAAAGTGAAGATTGTTTCTGACTTGGAGTAGAATAGAACTTATCATATGTTTCTGAAGGATGTCAACAAAGTAGCTTACTGTCATTGCAGATGAAGTCAATTGGAACAGGGTGATGATGCAATCCATAACCTTGGTAAGAAACTGAGGGCTGATGTTGAGGCAAAAGGGTGCGACTTTGAACTGATAAACTGTGTTGTGGTAAGCAAAGTAGAAAAATTTCCGTGGATAGGGATGTGAAAATATGCATCAGTCAGATCAAGACTAATGGCATACTTGTTCCATCTGATGGAATGAAAGATTGATCTCACCATCATCTTGAATTTCACCGGTGCAATGAATTGGTTGAGGCAACTCACATCGATGATTGGCCTCAACTTGCCATTCATTTTCCAAATAAGAAACAGCCTTGAATAAAAACCCCATGATTGTGGTGTTGCCCAATCTCCACCGCCTGCTTTCTGATGAGTGACCATATCTCTGGTTGTAGAAAGGCATTCTTCTCCTGATCTGATGATACATCCATAAAGAGGGGAGAGGAGGAAAAAGGGGGGGGGGTTGGGGTTTGGACAAATGAAACCCAAAGCCCCTCTGAAATAACCTGGATTTCCCAATTGTTCTTAGGGAATAGGGAGATCCAGTGAGCCTAAAATTGTTGGGGTCAGCAGCCAACAGGTCTGCAGGTGGAAGGTAGGTCAATGCTTACAGTCAGGAGGTTTGAAGGTGGAGAAATTTGGTTTTGTATCACCTCTGTACAGTTGTCTCCTGGTTTGGTTAGACTGTTGTTTCCTGGGATTTGGTTGGGATCTATATTGATTCACATCTGACTGTAAAGATCCCTTGTTCCAAGGCTGCTTAACATCCCTCTGCACTGGTGGGGACTGAATGTTTCCAAATGCCAGTGTGGGGTCAGCGGCAAGTTGGAGAAGCAGTTCCTGAGCTGCCTGCCTCTGAACTTCTTCAATTCTTCCCCTAAAAAGCAACAGTGACCCGAACAAGGCAGACATGTGTCACGTTGTATCAGGTCAAAGCTGACCAAAGCAGCCAATGAACTGGCTATGACATGGTGAGCTGCCCGGTTAATGACTCTAGCAATCCTGGCTGTCACCTCCCAAGTGTGGTTATTGCCAGATTTCTCTGTGAGTCGGAAAATTGCCAATGAGGCCAAATCAAACATTGAAGATGTAGCAAAGACGTTCCAGACTGGAACAAATTTTTGTCCACTTTATAAAACACTGGAGCAGGCATATGAATGGCTGTAAGATTCTTGTCAAGGGTCCGGAGATCAGTACTGAAAGTCATCTGAGCAAGTTTTATACCAGCAAGATGAGAATGTCGCTGGAACTTGGCTTGCTGAGATGAAAGCCTTAGAGTTTCCCAGGTCACCAGTTCCACCAGAAAGCCAGTCACTGATCTCCTTAATTTTTATCCAACTGGAGAAGGAAACAGAAGGACAGCATCTCTTCCTTCTTGCGGAAATCGACCAATGCTTTATAGTCATTACTAGCGGCAAGGGGTGGATAGCATATTTAAGTTGTCAACAACCTATAAATTTCCTTGCCTGCAGCCTTAAAGCTAAATTCAGTCCATTCCATCATTAGATCTGAGTACTGACTGATATGAAGGAGCTGTCACACTCACTGTGTGTTGAGTCCCAATCTGGGTCCGCCTGCAGCTCTGGTAAGTCATAACATGTGGCTATTTTGACCTCTAGCTCTCCCCTGTGGATAAGCAGTGAACATACAGAAGTCAAGCACTGCCAAAACTGCCCACTGGTTTGCCTGGTATATGGTCAGGCTTGATGCTGGCAGTATAGAAGATGGTCTGGCTATCACCAGTACCTACTGCTCCAAGGGTCTGGCTGGCTGGACAGATTTCTCAACGAAAGTTTATGTTTCCGATGGTACAGCTAGAAAAGGTCCCCATCCTGGGACAGCTGGACAGCCAGTGACAGTGCAGTAGTATTATGAATTGGATCCAATGGATCCGGTACAACCCCATGCATTCTGACTTCAAGGCCCAAAGGCCATGCTCATACATGCGGAGCGACTTGCACACACTGGACTGCCTTAAATTGGGGGGACACCCCAATGAATTGGAAAAAGATGCAGAAGTAACCAAGTTTAATAGAGGTAATATTTGGCCTGATGTCAATAAGTGCGATGTTGTCTCCTGGACTAGATGATGCATGTTTGAAGGTGGATGGTTGTACCCTTTCCACATCCTCATCCTCCCTGCTGCTGATGTTAGTGTGGCTGACAGGTGAAAATGACAAATTTTTGGGGGGAGGGGACCCCAACTTCCCCACAAGACTCACAGTGAAGGATTGACTTATGTATACTTTGGACATCAAAGTTATCTTTCCTTGACTTAGTCCATTCCTTTTGCCACCTTCTGGACTACTATAGCCCCGACTTCCTCTGACCATGTATTACATAGACTGCATGGCATCAACAATGCACATTTAGAACATACAATACAGTTGGCATGGTTGTCTTCCTTTGCTTTGAACTTTCTGCATTTTATGCATCTGGATGACATTCCCACTTAAATGACACAAGAGGAGGAAACCAAAGCATAAATTAGTAATTGATTATGTCACTAACTTGCTAATATCACTTCCATTACTTAAGGAAGAAGCAAAAATAGTCAGTGTAGTGTTTTATAAGCATTCTAGACTATGCTTTGAACTTATTCATTCATGCATTTAGTTAACATTTCTACTGAAATCATACAAGATAATAACAAAGCATCAACTAGCAATGCAGCATATTATTAACTCACAAATGCCATCTCCAATACTAACAGATGAAGTGAAAATAATCAATGTCAAGCTAACTCGTAAATGACAACATGAAGTCGATGATAGCATAGTGTAGCATGGTCATAAATAGACGAAGTCTATAAAGGTGACAAAATCACTCAAATTTGGCAAACTGTAAAAATAATGTATACAACCTGCAGAAGAATGACTGTCCTGACACAATAAATCCAATCTGAACACTCAGATGGTTTGTATTGTCAGAGGTAAAACATATGATGTCATCAGACAGTAGCAAAGCTAAAAGCTAGCGACACCTGATGGTGGCAAGGGGAGGTAATGGGCAAGAGTTACTGCCATTGGTCTAAATGAGATAGAACAGGATGATTTTCATTTTTAGTAGTGCTGGATTCATGAGGTAGCAGGTTAATATTCCTAACATTATGTGATTGTGGAACATATCTGAAGGAGAAACATTATGTTCAACTAAAAGTTTGTAAGTACACTTGGACCTTATTTGCCTCCAGTACAGTTTTGCAAACTGCAGTTCCAAACCCAATAGAGCTCAATGACTTCTTGGTATCTCTCAAATTGATGTAATTCCTGGCACCCTTCCTGCTTTTTCCCCAAGAATCTGAATGCAGTGTGACCCCACTATAACAAGGTAGTTGGGGTCCAAAGAACCTGACCGTGATATAGATAATCAACCAAGTCAATTAGCTTTAGAAAATGATGCATGTGCCCAAAAAAGATGGCCCCAGAGGGGTTGGTTGTTGTTGTTTATAAAATGGGTGCAAAAATATGTGCTTTGGATGAAATGAAGACAAAACTAATCTGAAATACACTTGTATATTGACAACTTACATTTGTGTAGTATAGTCTATAATATGTTAAGTACTGTACATGTGTATGAAAAATCCAAGAATTCTAGAACACATGTTATAAAATTCATGTATCAGTCACATCCTGTTAGAAAACACAAATAAAACATATATGAAATATGGTAGTCCTCATTTGATCTATATCCCTTATATGCCACAGGTACACGTACTTAACCTGGACTATATTCTGGTCAGCTGGAGAAAGTAATCAACTTGCCAAGACTAGCCAAGGGATGAGGCTATTCATAGGGAAATGAAAACATGAACAAATTAAAAAGTAACTTGATGGCCAGATATTCACGGTTTCAAAAAAATGGAAATTTAATTTGCGATTTATCCTGCAGTTAGTAGCAATCATAAGCAGAAATGTTTTTCCTGCTAAAAGGAAACTTTCATGGCACAATAAATGAGTTCTGGTCACTTTGGAAAATGAAACAATCCATCAAAACAACAGCTACATGCTATGAATACAGCACAGGGATGGATTATTGAGCAAGTAACCTCAAGTGAAACAGCAGTCCAGACAGACTCCCAAATAGTAACAATGTCAGATGCTCAGACACAGACAATTCCAATACCAGCCAAATGTAAAATGACCATACAAGTAACAACTGATACCCAAAGTAATCCTGCATTGTAAACAATAATACCCCTCTCAGTTGTGTCACAAGAGCAATAAGAGAACACCCATGGAACTCATCTCAAATAAGTCTGTTGCCTGCATCAGCAACTGTATTTCCCACTGCTCAGTCAAATGTGAGATCAGCTCAATTAGCTCACACAACAAAGACACCAATTTTAGCACCCCTTCATCAAAGAGATGTGTCTGAAATACAAACCAGAATCCAACACAGGAAATCACAAGCCAGAAAAGATAATACCCTAATAATTGGCTCCTCAATATTGAAAAGCATAATACCAAGGTGCAAAAATCAACAACATCACTGACAGCATAATGAATACTGACCAAACTAAATACAACCAAATTATTATTTTAGTAAGTGGAAATGATGCCAGTGATGGAAGGTCACTAAATCAAATCAGAAGAGATTTTGAAAGTTTAATGTATGCAGCAAGGTATTGCAGCCCAGATACATGTAAAATAATATAAGGACTACCTCCTCGTGTGGACACCAGGGTGAAAGAAATCAATGATCTGATAACTGATTTCAACCTACAGTACATTCCACAATACACATCTTTCTTTCTTCAGAACCAGGACATCAGCCTAAGTCTCTACCACAGAGACAAAATTCATTTAAGCAGAAAAGGAACCTCTCAACTACTTAGAAATTTTAACATGTATGCCCCCATTTTCAGGCATTACAATAAAGAGTACTGTCTCTACTGTGGAGAAGCTGGGCATGTGACAAAGGTATGCCATCATGGCAAACAGATTGAGTGCTTCAGATGCCATAAATGTGGGCACAAACAAAGACTCTGTGAATCAATGTATTATACATACTAGGAAGCTGGCAAAGAGGAGAATGCCAATGCTTCATTTATAACAAATCTAAATGTACCTATTGAGACTATTGACTCTAACTATTCAATGGACACTATGGTAAATGCAAAAGTTTACAGATCTTCAGGGTCTTGTGACTTTGCAGATGCTAATATATATGAACATTTAAATATGGAAATACAATGTCAAAATGATAAAACTAGTATGGAGGTGACCTCAATGAGTACCCCATTGCATGATGACATACATATAATTGATATGAAACTTATACAAAAGGTTTTAACATAGGTCAGTTAAATGTACAAGGTATAGTGCAAAAATAGACCAAATTAAGTTAATGTTGTCTTCCAAGGAAAATAATATACATGTTTTAGACTCACTGAAACCAATTTAAATGCTAACCACAATGATAATCTATTTCACTGTCAAGGCTACAATAAACCATTAAGCAGGGACAGAGAGACAGGAGGGGGAGGTCATGTTGTATAAATAAGGGAAGATGTAAATGCAGAAAGGCAACTTGACTTGAAGTCACATGAAATTGAGAGTATTTGGGTGGAAATTTCTCAAAATAATGCAAAACCATTCCTAGTTGGTTTCATTGATGGGCCACCTTCCTCCAAAGAAATCTGGAATTATTACTTTTTGAAACAAATGGAAAATGTTCTTGCACAGGAGAAAGAAACATATATACAGTGTACTCAGCAATGTAAATAAGGACCTACTCAATACCCAAATAAGGAACAACTGGATGGAATTTACTGAATCATTGGGTTTAGTCCAGCTGGTAAATGAGCCCACAAGGGTAACAGAAATATCAAGCACTCTTATTGATCACATTTACACCAACCTACCAGACAATGTGGCTTGTATTAATGTACCAAATGTTGGTCTTCGTGACCACTATCCTACTTTTTTGACAAGAAAGGTTAAATGCAAGAGAAATAGGAAAAATACACAAAAAACTATCACTTACAGATTGTTCAAACATTTTAATGAAGAACAATTTCTTGATGACCTATATAAAGTTCCATGGAATATTATCCAAAATTTTGATGACATGGATGAAGCTCTGAGGGTGTGGACTGACTTATTTATGGATGTAGTCTCTAAACATGCACCACTGGAAGTACATTGAGTAAAGCATGAAATTCAACTTAACTGTCTTACTACTAAAATCCTAGATGCTATGAAAATATGAGACCAAATCAAGGCTATGGGAAACCATGCACAATATAAAGTATGGAGAAATGAAATAACAAGTATGATTAAAAAAGCTATAAAAAAAAACTTATTATCAATCAATGCTTGAAAACAAAAAGAGCAGGGGGTCCTGAGTGGCCTAGTGGTCTAAAGCACTCACCATTATGGATTACTGCCATCTCACCTCTGTCTGTGTGGGTTCGAGTCATGGGCTCAGCCAGTGTGGGTATGTGAGAAAGCTTGCCGGTAGCTTCTTGTGGGTCGGTGGTTCTATCCAGGATTTTCCCAGGTTCTTCCTCCACCATGTATACTGGCCGCCATCTATAGCCTATCTTGTGCTGAGAAATGGCATTAAACCCTATAACAACAACAACAACAACAAAAAGAGCAACACAAACTCCATTTGGAAAGTCTTCAATGAGCTATTTGGGAGTAAACACAAAGATAAGACAAATAAAATTCACTCACTTCTGGTGAATGACACCATAGTCACAGATGACACTGACACTGCAAATGTTTTCAATGATTTTTAATCAACATTACCACAAAGTTAAAGAACCAGTGATAGACAACGACTTTAATGAACTAAAAAAGTTCTGCAGCAGCAAAATCCCTAAGGAGGTATGTTTCTCTATCCCACCAGTATCAAAAACTTTGCTGAAAAATGTCTCAGTGAACTTGATACCAAGATAGCCTCAGGACTTGATCAGATTGGTCCACGACTCATTAAAGCTTCTGCTTCAGCTATTTCAGATAGCATAACATTCATAATCAATTTAAGCATTGCATCCTCATCTGTCCTCAAGATATGGAAAGCCGCAAAAGTAATGCCTATTTACAAATCCAGCCTCCATACTACCAAACATGTCAAAATTAATTAAAAAACATGTCCATGAATTGCTCATGTCATATTTAACCAAACACTTGCTGTTACACCCTAATCAATCAGGCTTTAGACAGAAACATTCATGTGAGACTGCCTTGATCTCTCTAACTGATAAATGACTTCAAGCATTTGATCAAGGTAGAATAATAGGATCTTTTTTTTTTGTAGATTTCAGGAAAGCTTTTTGACATGGTGGATCATGAAATCCTTTTGAAGAAACTGAAAATTTACCAATGTGATGAAAGCACAATTAGATGGTTTACTTCATACTTAAGTGAGAGAACACACCATGTTTATATAAATAATGTTCTGTCTGAACCAGGAACAATTAGATATGAAGTACCACAAGACTCAATTCTAGGTCCATTACTATTTATTTTATTTATTAATGACCTACCACTTTTACTAAGGGACTCAATTTCATCTACAGATCTCTATGCAGATGACACAACACTGTCATATATCCAAAACACAAAATATGAACTGGAAATTTCTTTACAGGATGCCCTAAACAAACTGACAACTGGTGCACATGCAATGGCATGGTGGTAAATGCTGGTAAAACTAAAATATTACTTATCTCAACACGGCAAAAAAGAATCAATCTTGAAAATGATGAACTATGTCTGACATGAAAGGATAAAAATTTGCAAATGATCTGTCATGATAGACTACTTGGTGTTTTGGTAGATAATAACCTGTCATAGACTGAACATATCAAATATATCAGTAATAAAGTCAATTCAAGTTATGGCTTCTCAGTAGGATAAGACACTTTCTCCCTGAAAGGCACAGAAAACTATTTTATAACAGTTACATACAACCCTATTTAGACTAATACAGTTTGGGGTAATTCAAATAATAAAAACATAGCAAAGCTAGCACAGCTTCAAAAAAGAGCATTTGGATTAATATCAATCCAAAGCAAGGAAAATTTAGCTGGCAAGTTAAAAATATTACCTATTAACGACTGAATCTGGACGAGAAAAGCCAAATTAATGTACAGGATATCCAATAATAATGTTCTTGAATATTTACAATCACTATTCCAGTATAGGCTACCTGGTAAAACTCCCCACCTGCGATCCATGTCTACCAAACAGTATAAAATCCAAAACCAAATAAGGAATGATTCAAGAAAAGTTTCCAATACTCTGGAACTTTGCTCTGGAATAGTATTCCAGTTGAGATTAGAAATGCCTACTCTATTTCCTTCTTCCAAACCTAATATATCCAGTGGCTTCAGAGATGCGGTTAAAATAAAATAAATTCCTTTCAAGGTAGATTAGTTCTTCAGCTAATTGTGTTACCCTCTTTAAATAAAGTCATTATCTGATTCAATTGTATATATTTAAGTGAGGTGCTGACTTCCTTTGATAAAAGGGGCTTTGTTCTTACTGTACATTGCAATTGGCTTGCTTTGATGAAGGGTGCATGCATTATTGAAGTCACCACTAACGAACAAATTTGGAGGACCAAACAAACGCCTGTCATTTGTTATTCTGGCGGCAACAAAAGAGGTGCTTCAAAGGTAATAAGTTTCTTTGAAGTTTCGGGAAAGAAATTTTTCTGGGTAAATAAAAAAAAAACATTAGCCATCATTTGGTCGATTGTATTTATTCCTGTTCCTGCCTTCTAATGTTGGTTGATTGTAGCTAGTCCAATAGCATGACAGAGTGGATCAACAGCATACAGTACTCAGGCCAGATGTCAGCATAAGAGGGTTATGATGTAACAGTACACTGTTAAAATGGTTTGTCATTATGAACAAAGGATTCGTTTATGTAACAATAGATTCCAGTTTATATCGATGTTTGCGGTTTCATTTCATAGTGCCTCTGAATTTCTCCACTCCAAACCAAATATTGTATAGACAAGTTTGAACAGGTAAAAATGTTGCAAAAAAATCACCAGATTGTATATTTTGTAGCCAATAAGAAAAAATAATCTCAATTTGCAACATTGGCGAAGTACAAAAAAATATTCGCAGTTTAAAGTGCCTGAAGTACTCCTGTAAAGTTATTGTGGTTCCCTGACCAACTCCAAGGAATCTAGTATGAAACTGAGATCCAAATCAAGTACAACCAAGCCAGTATCTGGATTTACTGCAACAGTCACATTTACATAATTTGTGTTTATATTCTTTAAGTCTGTATTTTAAAGGTCATTTCCATAAGATTTTATGGTCAAATCGTAAGGGTTGGTTTGGCAGGTCTGTCTCTTTTTTTAAACCCAACTAAAGACATACTCTTGGCTGCTTATGAGATGCTCTACAATGGCTAGCTAGCTCTTGGGGTCCAACCCTACACTGCACAGCTTCAAAGCACAAGGCTTAGAAATTGTGCTATCCAATTTTGTTAATCATTAAAGATTCAAAATTAAATTAAATTATATCAACATTTGAATTAAAGTTTTCAAATAATGCTTTAATAAAATGAGGAAAATGGATAAAAACTGGGAGGTGTCTGCACACAAGACCAGTAATTATGCAGACTGTATATGTATTTTCTTATTACTATTCGGCTGATAACAGACACCAAAGGAACTCGATAACTAGCCACTCCCCTCCCCAACCCTTATATAAAGTTAAAACAGGTAATATATTATTATGGAGGAATAGGACTTGTAATTTATGACCTCTGTATACCGATGACTATTTTGTGCAGCTCTTCAAATGGTTTACAGTGGTCCCCCTCTTGAACGTCCCCCTTGACCACCGGCCACCCACTTTTTATGGCCAGAATCCCTTGGCACTGACGAGTTCATGTTCAAAAGTACCCCTCAAGAATGGCCAACCTTCTAATGCGACCAGCAGCCAGCATATTAGTACAAAAATGAAAAATGTTCCCCTCACAAGTGGCCACATTTTATTTTAAATGTGTTCAGTACCAATAATTAATAATTAATTTATATGATAAGATGAGTAATCAGGTTATCTCTACTGATACCTGTCTCCTGATGTCAGGATTCCATTACTGAAAGAAGTGCCTGCTAAAGTACATGTAACACTAAGATTAATATTATATCATTATCTATAAAAGCCGACATTTACAGGAAATGGGCTCAACAACACTGTGGGCTTGAGACAGGTGTTGAGTTTTTCTCTTTGATGATTACAACTGGACCTAACTGTTAAGATCATAATATGGTCAGCATAGGCTAAATACAGATTTTGTGGATTAACACAGTGAAATTACCTTGAACAAAACAGGGTACCAGATAAAGACCAAAAAATCATGTGACAGTACCTGTATCACTTTGTTTATAAAGAAGGCATTTCATCCACTCGACAAAAGTTTCGGCTGCATAATTAAATCGCAGTCCACAACAACATAGGAATAAATTATTACAAACCGTTAAGATATCCTCATGTGAATAGAGACATATTACTTTTATATTAAAAAATGTCAAAGTTATTTGACTTGACAAAATGATAGTGGTAGGAGTAACTTGTTGAACAATTTTATGTTGAAAGGATTCAAATAAAAAATCACCATAAGAGATAAGGAGAATACTCAGCAGCAATGGAAAAATGGAGCAAATGGAAAGAGAATTATTTTTATACCAAGATTTAAATGATATTTTTGAGTGGTTTTGCAATGTGCATGACAACAATACCACACTCGCCATTTCACGCTTACATCAAGAATAAGAACTATTAATGTATATTCAGTTGAATATGTCTATTCTTAAGACAAGAAGAATCTTTAAATTATTAATGTTACTTTTAAATGAAGATATTAAATGTTTGAAGTTTTTTAGCTTTCTTGCTATGTACATATCTACTCCCACAAAAAATTTTAGTCCACCTCTGGAAAGGCCACCCGTCTTATAAGGCCACTTTCCCAGTGCAGAAAGGGTGGCCTTATAAGAGGCGACCACTGTACGTTATTTACCTGACTGTCGTGACTGATGGTAGACAACCAGATCCATTACATTGGTGACATTGTCTTGAATCTGTGTTCTGTTGGCACCAGAGGTTTTATTGGCTCGTTCTATGGTTCTCATCTGCCAGTCTGACCAAAATAAATAGTCTTGGTACTGCGTGATAGCCATGGGATTGGGCAGTTCCTGGTTGATCATACACACACGATTCTTGCCTGTAATAAGAAGTTATATGCACTATATATTCATCACCCCATATGTCAAAGATAAAATAAGACATTCTATATTAGTCACCCTATATGTCTTGTATAAAATGAGACTTAGTCACCCCATATGTCATGGATAAAATGAGACACTCAGTATTAGTCACCCCATATGTCATGGATAAAATGAGACACACAGTATTAGTCATCCCATATGTCATAAAATATGACTGAGAAATTTGGGAAGCAACAAATCCAAAATACATTAAGAATATGACACCTGACGCTAAGCCGCTTATGCCATTCTATAAATCCCAGTGAATGTCTCTGTCCAAGAATTTTATTTTTTAAAGAGCACTCTGTATTTCCTGATAAAATAATCACTTGAACAGAATAATTTGAAAAAATAAATTTCAGCCCAAATGAACTACTGGTCACAACAATAATTCAAATTGATTCTGCTAGATCTTAAGCATGAATGAATAATCTTTCCAGTGACAAGATTATACAGTCCTTTACTTACCTCAGGTCACAATTAACATTTTCTAAATAAACCATTACCTAATGGAAAACAACGTTCTAGAACGTTTTTAATGTTTACAAAATAAAATGTCAGTTATTATTATAAAGTCTGCTATGAAAATAATAATATATAACCTGGATAATGTCAGATACACTAGGTAAATTGTAGAAGAATTCAAGATAACCTACACCCAGATCCAAATAAACATATTTTCTTCTATTAATAATGATCCTAATATTAAACTCATATACATGCAGAATATATAATGATGTATTAGTTGTTTACAGAATAAAAGTAATCTGGGTCTGGAGGATAATTTCTGTTGAAATTTCTTCCATTGATGTTGTGAAAACAATTGTTTCAATGTTCATCATGTTTTTGGATTTTAATCCATACTTGGCAAATCATCAATATCACAAGGTCTTTAAGCCAGGATGGAGCAGGTAAAATTTTAAAGGGTACTTTTTGTGATAAAAGGTTCAATTTTTTATTTATCATTATTAGAAATTTTAATGGCTGATTGGCATCATTTGTATAAAAATGAAAGGCCTCTAAACTAGGATGCTTCTGGTTATTGTTGTTGTTGTAGGGGAAACCCTTGAAAGAACCACCAACCCACGAGAAGCTACTGGCAAGCTTTCTCACATACCCACAATGGCCAAATCCGAGACTCAAACCCACGCAGACAGAGGTGAGATGGCAGTGATCCATAACAGTGAGTGCTTTAGACCACTTGGCCACTCGGGGTCCCAAGATGCTTCCTGTAAGATTTCGTCAAATCACATTGAGCAGTTTTTTTAAAGGAAATCATTTAACAGTTTTTCTATCTTTACTAACACTGGTAACACCTGATGATGGACCAGCATAACCTTTACAAATCTGAAAGCCTTTTATGCCAGCATACCTTCTGTCAAATTCTTTTGAGTTGTTTTTGAGGTCTATTCATAGGAAAATGAAAACTTGAACAAATTATAAAGTATTTGAGAGAAAGTCATGTAAAGTCTTTCTACTTTGAATATTGGGGATATATCTTATGGTGGATTGCTATCATCTGTACAAAAGTCCTTCATGCCAATATCCTTTCTGTTAAAAGTGGTAAAATTCTGTTGGTTTTTTTTTCTTGAGAAATTGTTCAATGGCTTTTCTACTTTTAGTAATGGTGGCCATATTTAATGGTGGATTGGCATCATCTGTGCTAACCTTAAAACATTTAAGTTAGGAGGCTTTCAATAAAATTTGGTCAAAAACTGCTTAGTGGTTTTTGAGAAGAAGTCGTTCGAAGGATTTTCTATTATTAGCAATGACAGCCATTTCTGATACCCAGTTGTCATCATTTTTATAGAAACTTGAAAGCCCTTCATGCCCAAATACTTTGTCAAACTTGGTAAATTCTGAAAAGAGGTTTCTGAGAATAAATTGATGGTATTTGATGGTGGATTCATATTGTATGTACAACTTTAAAAGTAATTTATGCCAGGATCCTCTCTGCCTAATTTGGTTGAAATTTTGTCCAGTGATTTTCGAGATGATGAAAATAGCAACTATTGAAGGATGCACAAAAGATAATGCATGATAGACTCTGAGCTGTACCACAATCTCACTTGGCCTTAGAGCCTTGTGAGCTAAATATAAAAATGCAACATTTTTTCTGATCATGAGATGGTATTTCTAATCAAGGAGGCTTTTTTCATACCCTCTAGCTCTAAGCAATGAATACTTGGATATATGGTCAGTTATACATGACATAGGATAGTTAATACCCACTGAATTCAGAACTTAATATTTATTGCACAATTTAAACTCGATCTGAAATTTAAATTCTCAATGTATTTATTGCACAATTTAAACTCAATCTGAAACTTAAATTCTCTATGTATTTATTGCACAATTTAAATATGATCTGAAATTTAAATTCTCATTGTATTTATTGCACAATTTAACTTGATCTGAAACTTAAATCCCTACTCCTTTTTTTTTTTTTTTAACCCTGGTGAATTATTTTTGTCCTTAGTGAAAAGCAATGGTAAAACAAGAAGCTGGCTATGTCCTGCATACCTCCAGGCTTCAAATAATGAGGATATGTTTTAAGTGAGAAGAGACTATGAAACACCTTTAACACGTGTTAATCTAGGGTGTGGACAGATATATCAGTCAGCAGACATGCACAAAATGAAAGCTATGTTGAACTGCTGTGAACGTGAGCATGACAATAAACAGTATTGATCATTAGGCTGAATTTACAACTACCTTTGTTCATTAACTCTGCTTTGACCCTTATACAAGTGTTACAGAGATGCAAGACTAGAGGTCATGTTACAGTGACATACAATTTAATGTAAGATGCAAGTTTGTCTAGTATTATGCTATCAAGAGATGAGAATTACAGAATACCTTCTAAATCTGAAGACTCTATTATATGCTTATCCATATCTGACCAGAAGAGTTTCTTTTCAGTATAATCAATGGTCAAGCCACTAACTCTGCCCAAATCGGACAAAAGGACTTCCCTGTTTGAACCATCAAGAGATGCTCGCTCAAGTTTGGAAGTCTCTGACCAGGTCGTCCAATAGATGTAGCTGGAAACAAAAAGAGAGCAAAGTAATGCGAATAATGCTTCCAAAAGTATGTATAAAGAAAAACAGACAAGATTTGCTAATAATTGTACAAAATATCACACTTGTTCAAATTATCTCTCAGAAATATATCAAACTGGCTAAATTCATGAAAATTGACTGATGCTTTGACATTTACAGCAATTCAAGCCTTTTAATGGCTGTCTGAAACCAAGTGTTTCTAAAACATTTTATTTTTACAGGCAAATGCTAGTTATGTTTCCTGGGAACAAAAATTTAAGGATGAATAATTGTCTAGCAGTCTGTTCTCTTAAAACCATCTTGTTCCTACTTACCCATTAGGTGGATCAAGGATCAGTGCTTGTGGGTGGGTTAAATTTTTCCAGATAAGGACTTTTCGAGCAGATCCATCTACCCGAGCCACCTCAATGCAGTTACTGCCTGAGTCAGCCCAGTAGATGTTATTTGCTACCCAGTCAACAGCCATTCCTTCTGGAAATACCAGGCCAAACTGAATTATATGCTCCATTGAACTCCCATTCATAAAGGCACAGCTGATAGTCTGAAATGGATGAAGGAAGATGTTGATATTTCTCGTTTTTAGTATCTATCCTCATTTACAAATAGAGATGATCCATAAATCCTCTGATGGCAAATAAATAAAGTTCCAGTGACATACAGGATTAATGACAAGATTGGCAGCAGATCCCTCTTACATACATGGTGTTAGGTCACTGAAGTTTGGTGTTCACACAATAATGTCAACTACTTTTAAAAAAAGTGTTTTTTAAAATACACATTATACAAGTGCTTATTAGACTCCAAATGTACGAACTGAATTGAAATTCAAATAACAAAACATCCATTTACTGTTTCTCCAAGCCACATTCATCATGGCATGGCACTATGACCCAACTGCTTGGGCACGATGCCTTTTTCTTATGTGCCATTCCCTTTATACAGCTTTCTCTACTAAACATGCCCTTTCTGAGAGATTTCCCAAGTACCATGCTGCTTTTATGTAAAGTTGTGGTGCACCCGTTTCTGTTCTTTTTATTGTAAAAGCAACAGCAATAACAAGAAGGAGAAGAAATGGTGATAAAACAAAGTGCCCTCTTGACACGGGTTATGCATTTAAAGTGCCCATTCGGGAGGATGATTACCATGCCCTTTTCAGGTCCTGTGGAAAACACAGCTATTAAGATGCAACATTATATGAAGCATTAGTCTGATGTTGCTTTGTGACACTGATTTGTATTATGTCATAATGTAACACAAATTTTAGATCATTAATGACACTAGTATATTATATATACATTTATATGTAACTTTTCACTTGACAGTAGTTGGTTATACATTTCATAACATTCCTACTGTTAAGGTCCTCTTAAATTTTGTACTTAGAAAGAAAAAAAAGATCTGGTAGGTGTATGATTATATGCTGTTGTCTAATAGCTAATTCCGCAACACACACCTGCAAACCAACATCAGTCCAAAATATTCTGTTATCTCGTATGTTGAAATCAATAGCGTTTGCTTTCTGCACCCCCTGGAGTGGGATCTGTACCACACGGTGATTGGTTTCCAGAGATATTCTCTGGATGTCTTCTTGTCGTGTAAAAAGTAGAAATGCTTCTGGTACAATGCATGTTTTTCCATTACTGAGGAGTTCTGACCCCATCGGACATGCACAGACAGGACCCTTTGGTTCGGGACGATACAGGCAAAGATGGCTGCATCCAAAGTTGTTATCAGCACATGGGTTTGTACCTAAAAAAGAAATGAAATTAATAAAGAAAAAATTGCCATGTATTGAAATAAGATGTGCAATAATAACTGTGGCACAAATATTGGTGCTTTCCTATTACGATATGTATTTCCAAATTTTGGTGGGAAGAAACCAAATTGTTTAGTAAATTATGTTTCTCCTATAATACTTAACTGATAACATTACATTAAAATAACATTCTTTGCTACCTCCAAATCCAGCCCTCCAGGAAAGATGAAACAACAAAAGTAAACAACTCTTACAGGTCAACTCCCCTATCTACCTGGTAGGTGGCTACTGTTATACCCAGTTTAACCCACTTTTCAGCTTGTGCAACATCTAAAAGGATGCTCACATTATGAGGAAAGGTGGGAGGGATTATTTGTAAAACAAAGTAAACTAAACTTACTAAAAAATTGCTTTCTCCATCAAATACATTACTTGATCACATTACATTTGGAGAATAGGTAAGCATCCTACCTCTACCTGTCACCCAGAAGAAGCAAGACTTCTCTACCAGTTTGGCACAATGAGAGCTGCTAGTAATACACATGCTAGGAGATCCCTATGTGATTCTGCACTTGATTATGGTATTACCCTATTCGCCCCCCCCCCCCGACAAATCCAATGAAAGTGGCTAATACAGTCTGGTTACAAAGTTGTGGTGTCATTGGGGGTGGTTACTGTTTGTGCAGCTACCACTAGCCTGATAAGCTTAATTCTCTCCTCTCTGAGACCATGTCCTGCAGATAACAGCTACAGTAAGTGGTCTGGGGATGCCATTTCACTCCATTATGTCTCAAATGGAGATGCCACATTCAAATGCCAGACTTGTGGAAAATACACATTTTGTGAGCTGAGATTTTAAAGAGGTGTACCTGTTCCTGAAAGAGGTCAGTGTATGTCGATTTTATAACTCCCTTAACCAAATTGCTAGCACTTGTGATGTTATATATTACTTTCTAGACCTGAGAGGCAGAAAAAACCTGGTCCACAGCCATTGCAGATGTTCTTTGCATGTTTCAGATAATATCTGAGAACATCTATGGGATTTTGTAGCTTCATGTCTTTTGATGTATCAATTGAGATGGGGCAAATAGTTATTTGCTGATAGCCTAGTGATGGCCACCTGTTTTTTTTTTGCAAGGAAACCAAGTTGTGTCATTAGGACAACAGATCTTTTGTGATGGATTTACACATAAATCGGGTCTATGTAGAGGGCATGTAGCCCACTGACTCTGTACTCATTAACCCCTCGAGATCTTTTTCATTTTTGCCCGAAATGGGAGTAGAAAATGCATTTGAGGGGCTACTTCTGAATACATCCAAATACATCTGCTTCCAAGAGATTTTCATTTAGCCTGATGCCAAGTTGTGTTAGAAATGTCAATTTTCATTGGCTATTTTGCTCATGCATGTGCAGAAGGGTAAAAGTACGAGTTCTTATTATTATTACTTTTTTGCTTATTGGACTCATCATTTTTGTGTTCTGGCCATTTTTTTACTCCAAATCCCAAACTTATCCTACTTTTTGCAAAGGATCACCTGTTTGTGTGAAGTTCAGACCAGTCTGCCTTAGATCTAAGGCCTAAAAGTCTAAAATCTGGACATACAATCCGATTCCGACAAAGGGCAAATTATTGGTGTAAAAAATCAGATTTCAAAAGTATCTTTATTCCTCTTTGTTTTGTAATGCGAGAAGAAAGTCCAGATTATTTGGTACCATTTTAGAGCTACAACTCTCTACTTTTCTGTAATACTGCCCATTTTGGTGTATCTTAAATTGGTGTACTACCTCCTGATGCATAAACGTGGCAGCAGGGGTTAATGAGTTAAGGCAAATACTGTCAGAAAGCAAGTCTGATATGATAGCAGATTGATGGATATGGATGACAGGGGCTTGAACTTGGATGAGTTAAAGCATGTCAACACCCAGGGAGAGTTCAGTTTTAGAATAACACAAGTGAGCATGGTCTGGATAGAAGATAATTAGAAGGCAAGTTGGAAAGATCCTTGTTGTGTCCAATATCATCTCATCTAGGATGTTTTAATGTGTCCAAGATGATGGACCAGTATCCCTTTATGGTGACAAACTTAAAAAAAGAATGAGAAAGAAATTGGCTAGCTCAGGAATGGAGGAAGAGAGTAGTGTCATGTCAATGATGTTATATCAGTTGTTAAAAACATCCACTTCCCTCCATATGTCTTTAGAGTAAAGGGTCTTTTAGTTGTAGCAATACTCTCCACAACTGAAGCTCAGAGCCCCTTTTCATGGAAAGCATCCCTAACATGAGCCTGGCATGAAGAAGGAGTTTCTCTGGACACAGATGGAACAGTGGCGATTTGGGCTGCTTGAGCAGGGTGGGGATTGCCATGACTCTCCTGGCTATGTCTGTCACCAGGAGGTCAGATCAGTGATCCATGGTTTTTCCATCATTGAGTGGCAATCAGATTTAGCAGTTCATGTTATTCACTGTACGAACTACTTTTTTATCAGGACTGATGGAGGGAAGGCCAATGCTCACATTACATCCCAGCTGACTGACAGAGTACAGATGGCCCATGCTGTTCACTTCATTGCAAACAGACTTATCATCAGGTGGCAGTATAGGACACAGACCTGACTGAATGTGGAAGGACATAGAGACTGCTTTGTGCAAAACAGATGTCCTCTCCTTGACAATAAAATATTGGGCCATTCCGTTCTGTGGCAGACCTGAATATTTATCTAGTAATGGACACACCATGGCAGTAATCCAATACCAAGATACAAATGTCTAGTGATTTCATCCTTTCATGTCTGAGGGGGTATATGACTATTACCAAAATGTCCGATGGTATCAGGATGATATGTTTAAGCAAGCATTTTACCTAACTGTTGAAGGCATTGAGAATTGCTTTCATCTTCAGGAGGTTGATGTGAAGAGCCATCTTTTGCATCCACTTGCCACTAACCATTGATAGCCCAGTAGCAACTGTGCTCCCCAAGCTGACAGAATATTATCTGTACAAATCATTTTATTTTCTTCTTCTGGTTTTGGGTTTTCGAGAGGTATTCCTGCTATTAGCCACTTCCTTTGATATGGGTTAAAAATATCATAATATTATGATCTAGATGGCCCATGAAAGGTCACCATTCAGCCTGAAGGACCATTTGTAATGGACACATGTAATGGTGGCCATGAGGTAACAAATCTGCAGTTTCATTGAAAAGAGTGAGGAGTTTTAAGAAACTCCCTCGCTAAGATAAATGTCTTGTCTGAAATCCTCTCAGATGCATGAACAGTGTTTACAATGCATTTGAAAGGGATACATGAGATTGAGGTGCATGGAAAACTCCATACTGAAATGGCTAAAGTGCTGAGAGGGAATAAGGTCCAACTTCTGTATGTGTATTATACACCCTAGACTGTGAATGAAGGCTAGAAGGTTGTTCATATCTGGACCAAAAGCAAACTTAACAATTGTTTTTGAAGGATGTCATCCTTTGTAAGATTTATCTCCTTTTGTTGTCTGTCCACCTACATGGCATTACTTGGGGTTCCCATCATGATCGGGGGCATGGAAAATGGAGGCAACCTGATAAACAATATTCTTATGTCCTTCAATATGATTTGGATCACCCAATTGTTTTGCAGAATGAAATCGATCCAAACCTGCCGAAAAATTAGTTTGGTGCCCACAGGTGGATCACCAGTAGGCTGGGGAAACAATAAATTACTTATGGTTGGCAGGATGCTGGAAAAAATTATTTCCTGTCTCCCATCTTATGACTACCCACAATTTGACTGAGTACCTTGGAAGTGGCACTGAAAACTTGTTGATCCTTTGTAATAACTATGTTGGGTAGTCATGTCAAAAGTGTTTCCAAACAGTATGCATCAGAGTACGACTTTTACCATATAGATGCGAAGCTAGCTTGGCAAATGACTCATGGAAAAGAAGGCTTTTGCATTATTGGGGTCATACATTTTTTCTGAGAGATACTTGGTGATTTCTGCAACTTTTGATGACTGTTCTAAATGATGGACTATCATTGTCATCATCTACATCACTATATCAAATCTTTTATAATCCTGCAATAACAAACCGAATGGGTCGAGTGTTTAATGTAAACATTGAACCTGTTGCTTACAAACAAACCAACTGAATGAATACCTATTATTAATGACAGCAGTGATTGAAACAGATAGGTCAGACGTCTGAAGTCTTACATGTACATCATGCATAAGAATGGATCCCAACCTTTTTTGGCTCCAACCTCTGGGCCTTTGCAGTTTGTTATGAGTAATCAGCACAACAAACAAAACACCCTGATTTGCAGGCGCATTATGTTAAGGTAGATCAGGATCTTTGTTGTTTTCAGTCTGATCCAACTTATAAGCGAGTGTATATGGTACACTGAAAAATAAAATAATATGTAACAGACTTTAAGGCAGCAAGATACTGATCATTTGCAAGGTTTGCATAATCCCTTCAAATTATTCAGGTGCATTTTTACCACCCCAGGAACTGGGTAAACCTAATGCACTAATCTATCAAACATGCAGCTCAAATTCTATTGTTATTAAGCTGGCTGATGTTGAACTTTAGTGCAGCATTGACTTAAATTTATTAGCTTTAAAATCAGGAATTTAAATTATCTAAATAGCATGTTTTATCTTTGTTAAGATATGACCTTTCAAGAGGTAAATGGAAAAAATTGCTAATTTAAAGCAAAGCTTTTTTTACCTACAGTTTTATATTAACACTTATAAGTTTCTCCTTTCTAGCTGTCAAAGACTGATTGACATGTTTTGCCTTCCAATCAAGTTATCAATAATGCAACATACAAATAAGAGTAATAAATCTGAAATAAATCAATCTTAACTGATATGTCCCTGAACTGACAGCTGACTTGAAACATAAGAAAAACACTGCTTCAATTATTCAACAATAATACAGATAAATTGTATCAACTATATTTTCTAGGTCATATCTGATCATAGAGTAAAATATTGATCATGAAGTTATGTTTATCGCTGTCTAATTTCCTCTTGATCTGTGCTGAAGACAGCTTTCAGTATTACTTAACAAGTCACACTCTTTATCTATGACACTTAATAACTACACTATGGGGTACCAATTATCAGAACTACCAGAATACAATTATCATCTCCATCTATTCTGCTTTTTCATTTGTGGCCTCAGTAAGACTTTAAAACTGAGGGCTTCTGCCTAGCATTGCAAGACTGTTACTTTACAATGGACAAAGGAAGATCAAGATAAAAAGTTAAATGAGGTCAGACTCAAAACAATTATCACCAAACTACTATACAAAATGAGAAACCAGTAAGAATGATTGAGGGAATAATAAATAAAACTTCCATAAAGAAACTGTTTTCTTCGGTTGTGCAACAGGAATTAATTAAATGAACTTTCAACAAGGGTGTTCTCTGTTTATTATATTTATGAACTAAGGGATAAAGGGGTAATACAAAGTTTCAGATCAAAGGATTATTAAAATCATTCATATTCATTGCTGTAGGATAGGTGGGTGTGTGTTTTGGATTTTTTTTATGTTGCTTTAACAATTTTTAAGTCATATTGCTACGATGTCTGCAGAGTGACAGTTTATAGCAATGTCTAGCAGACATGTGGCATGATGCCCCACCTAGTCACATTAACCTGACACCAGGCCAACCAGTCCCAACACTAACCTCTTAATGCTGATCGCCAAGCAAGGCAGCTCCAAGTATCATTTTTATAAGTCTTTCGTATGACTTGGCTGGGGTTCGAACCTGCGACATCCTGCATCCTAGGCAGATGCTCTAACCACTAAACCACCAAAACAGTCTGCTGTAGGATGCAAAAATTCAACCAGTCATAATTTTTCATCAGACAAGGTAGTCCTTCAGCTCTGCCAAGTGTATGATGCTAATTTTTTATAACAAAAGTGGAATGTTCCTGTGAAATACTGATCCATAGAAAATGATTATTTTTCTCACAATCCTGAATGAAAAATGATGGTCAAAGCAAATATGGCACATTGTAAATAATTATGCAACTTCAAAACAGCAAAACATTAAAAATTTCCTCACCAAAAGATAGAGCATAAAAAGTTAGGTTTACAATGAAAATTTCACCATAAACTTTAACTGATGTTTAAACAAATACAAGAGTTCCAAGAAGAATGCTTGAGACCATGAAAGTATTGACAGTATTCATTCCAGGAATGTAAAAAATAAGGCACAAGGTACCCTACCAGGTCAAAAAGTGGGGTCATTAAGAAAATGGGCTGCAAATATAACAACCCGTTTCTTGTCTATTCAAGAAAATTCAAACACACTGGCCTATTATTATCAACCTCCCCTGCTGCAAACCTTCTGTACTGGGTTTTGAACTACCCATGCCTGAAATAATGATTCCCTCTAGAATTTATTCTGGCCATTTGAGTCTACATTACCACTCGCTCAGGAGCAAGTACGTATCTGTTTCTGAAAACACCATATTGATATCACTTTGCATTTTGCTGAACAACATTTCAAGATGTCTGCCATTGTGGCCTTACAGGATGCAAGATTGGCACAATTTTCATTTATTACCAGCTATGTATCATAAAAGTCTTAAGGTGAAAACCTAATGTCGATATGACTTTCCATCTACATGGAACAGCAATAAGATTTTAAGCTGACCACTGTTGGGCATCAGACTGACAACATATTTAAGACCTACTAGATACCATAAGAAGTCTTCTGGTGAAAACCCCACGTTGATATGACCATCCATTATGAAGAGGTTTTGGTTTGGTTTTTGTAAGTTTAATGCCATTTGTCAGCATATGACAGGCCATACATGGTGGCCAGTATATTTGGTGCAGAAAGAATCCAGGAAGACCCTAGAAAGAACCAACAACACACAGAATGCTAATGGCAAGATTTCTCACATACCCACACTTGCCGAGCCTAGACTCAAACCCATGTGGACTGAGGTGAGATGTGTGAGATCAGTAAAGGTGAATGCCTTCGATCACCTGGCCTCCTGTGGTCCCTCATTTAAAAGGAATAGCAATAACAAAATTACTCCTGTGGCAGCCATATTGGATGTCATATCAGCATATTATTTTCATTTGGGACCAACCTGACCATGGGATGAATGTGTGTACAAAGTTTCAAGGCAATCTTCCAAGTAGTTTAGGAGGAGTAAAGATAGCAAACTTTGACAGACAAACATCTGACTATGGACAGACAATGGACAATAGGCCATCCAATAAGCTCTTCTGGTCTATGACTATCAGGGCTAAAAAATGTCTGGTAAGAGAGGTGGATGGAACGATGGACATAATTTAACAAACTCTTTCTTACAGTGTGCATATAAAATTGAAATGCTTCAGGGCATATCTGGAACAATCCCAAAAATGCTTCAATTTACTTGGCATAAAAATGATACAAAATATGGATTTTTCTGCCACCCCCACCACCATGTGCCATGACTTAGTAATTTATTTCTCCTTCTCTCTCTCTCTACAGGTCTAAACTGGGGCAAACAATGAAAAAGACCCCTATAGGTAGGTCAGTCAGTTGGTGTGTAGGTTGGTACATAGACAGATAGATGGACAGATTGAAGATCAAAAATTAATCTAATCCTAAATCTTAACTAGAAATAAGTTCTGAAAGAGGGAAGGGATCAAAGTGTTGCTCAGATTAGCAACACAAATGTTTGTATGAGTTCTTTTGCGAAGGGTTTTACCACAAAAAATGTTCACTGCAAAATGATTCACTATATTCTATATTCTTTTTCATTTCCTGTTTTCTTTCCCCAACCCCCAGGAGCCAGGAGACAAGAATAGGGTAAGATAAAGTACTGGGAAGTACAATGATTTAGAGGTTAAAGAATTTAGGTTCACATATGGTAAAACTGTGTAAGCACAGTGCTGAAAGAAATTTTTGGGGGGGACACAGGCCCAGGGCTGGTGGCTTAAAAAAACCTACAAGACCCAACTGAAATTTGACAAGCCTGGACTTCCTCCTTTTTAATATTATTTGTCACACAACATTGCAATTGCTACAGTTCAAATATAAATTCAAAAGTGTTCAATCGTGGGTTTGACTGTAATGCAAATGTCATTAGTGTTCATCATTACACTTGCTAGAGATTAGATGGTCCCATGTCCAAATTTTTCTGCTGGATTCTCTGAGCAAGTTCTGGTCAAAATCAAGCTGACACATGTTGATATCCTGTTTGCAGTATGTGTAAAGAATTAACCACCACACCCCCTTTATTTTTTTTTGCTGGCACGCTACACAAGGTAAAACTGTGTCAACCAGGAGTTCTGAAATTTATTTTGTTGGGCTTTGCTGATAGCTAATTGCTTCCTAAATCGGCCTCAAAAATGAATCACACTTGAACACTATTCTGACCATAGAAATGATCATGCTTTGCTTTTTATTTATGCAGTAAAAACTGCTTTCACAGAAACGTTGCTGCTTTTCACAAACTTATCAAAAATCTATCATACATATGGTTTAAACATTTTCATTCAAGACAATGGTATGTAGTAACATTTGTTCTCCTACACGCATCTGGGATTTATTTGATTTACCTATACTGGGTTGCTCCACTTCCTCATCTTACCTATCCAAATTTGAACAATGGGCTCACCCATGCAGTCTTCAAACATGTCACTAGCTATTGGCAGCCAATTAAGTAATAAGTGAAATGGTGGTTTATACCCAACCTCTCTGCCTTTTAACTGCCACTATTTAAACTGCCCAAAGGATAGTTTCACATCAGCTCTAATCATGACTGTTACCATTTATACATGCGACATTTAATGGGCATAATAAAAACGTGGTGTGGGTTTTTTTTTTTTTTAAGATTACTGAAAATTGTGTTTTCTCAAAACACAACCATGTCCAGGGATTTATGAGTACAAACTCATGTTTTTAGCATGACACACTGTGTTAAAATTTGATTAAAATCAGATCTCCACTTCATGTGAGAGAGTAGTGATCTTGATCTGATTTTAATCAGATTGCTCCATGTTATAGCAGGGATGACATCTTGAAAATAGGGGCCCCGAGTGGCTGAGTGGTCTAAAGCGCTGACCGTTACGGATCACTGCCATTTCACCTCTGTCTGCGTGAGTTCGAGTCCAGGCTCGGCTAACGTGAGTACGTGAGAAAGCCTGCCAGTAGCTTCTCGTGGGTCGGTGGTTCTTCCCAGGATTTTCCAGGGTTCTTCCTCCACCATTAATACTGGCCGCCATGTATAGCCTATCTTGTGCTGAAAAATGGCGTTAAACCCTATAACGACGACATCTTGAAAATACATTTCCACATTTCATCAGAGCGATCAAAGTCTTCTCAGGTAAATTAGATTTGTTTCTCAACAACCCCAACGGGCACCTCACTCAGAATACAGGACAGGTCTAATCTGATTAATTATGTACTCAAGTTCTTTTTCCATAAACAACTTAAATATATTTTAGAACCTTTTCTTTTCTGGAATGATATTAACGTAACCCTCTCAAAAGGTGATCCATATAAATGGGGAAAAATTAAGACAAGAATGAAGTTGTGATTTTTCAACTTCACTTCATCAGCTGTATTTGTGTTAAAGCCAATCACATCCATTTTATGTTTTCTCAGTATGTCTTTAAGTTACATGTAAATGATGACATTTATTTCCATCCACTGAATTATGATTAATTTTTGCACTGTTCTACATAAGAACTGAAATGTACACAAACATATCATCCCTTTTCTTTTGCCATTTTTCCCAAAAATGGCACCCTCACATTTGGTGAAATTCAAGAGGGATTTCTTGCTAAAATGTTCTGATGATGTGCATTTTAACTTTTTTTTTACAACCCGCTTACAAGATAACATCTTTTTGGTGAAACAAAAATTACACAATGTCACTTATGGGCATGTAAGTATCTACAAACAATTTTAAGTTTGTGTTTGCTTTGTGAAATAATTGTAAGGTAAATACTTTTACCTTCTGCCTTGTTAACATTGATAGCCTTAAGTCCCATCAGGTCAGGAAGAGCATCTACAATGGTGGTTCTGGTACGTCCTGTATTTTTGTTGACCCTCTCAACTGAATGACCCTGCCAGTCTGTCCAGTATATGTAATCCCCTGGAGAATATTAAACAATTATCAATTATCTACAGCCTAAAAAATGTAAAGGTATATGTGTCTTGGAGAATAATACACAATTATCAATTATTTATACGATGCCCACTGTTTTTTCTTTAGTGGGTATAATGCAATCTTTATTATTATTATTATTATTATTGTTATTGTTATTACTATTACTATTATTATTAGTTATTACATATATGAATATTTAATTTTTCAAGGTGACATAAACTGCCAACTTTATGGACTTTGAATTTGTTCAGCATTGCGAAGTTAAAAAATATCTTCTACACAGTAAGAAAGCTCACCCAAAAGACTGAAGCCAAAAATGTGTGGAAGATTGTCCTTGACCAAAACCCTTCTACCAGTGCCATCAAGGTTTGCCACTTCAATCTTGTCCTCCTTTGCTTCTCCCCAGTAGATTTTACGATCCTGAAAATCTATTGCAAGCCCATTGGGCCAGCCAAGGGATGTATTAATCAGGGCTATGCGGTCACTGCCATCTAAATTTGCTCGTTCAATTTTAGGCTCCTTGCCCCAATCTGTCCAATATATGTAACTGAAAGTTGAGAAAAAATATAAAATATTGTTTTCTCCAACAAAAAACATCAGCCTACAGGCAAACAAAATGAAATGAATAGGGCTATAACCTGCGAACAGGAAGGGCACTGTGCAACTTTTACGTAGTCTTAAGTTCATGTATTCTGGAAAGGAGAAAATCATGCTGCACACTGCCATCATATTTTAGTCTGCTACCTTTTTGTTTGTAGGTTCTTTCTGTGAAAGTATAGCACTTAGTTATTGGAGAGCAGATTTATGATGCTTTAAACCTGCAACAAATATTGGGACATACAAAACATGCAATCAATCATGTGTACTGGGACATACAAAATATGCAATCAATTAAGTTGAGTCTTTTTATTCTCTTCTGTTCACAAATGATGGCGACGTTATGGTACATTCAATATAAAAAAGAATTATAATATATAATAACTCACCCCGCAGCTGGGTCCAAACATATAGCTCGGGGTTCATCCAGCCCTTCTGATATCAGGACACGACGGTGAGTTCCATTTAGCCGCACCACTTCAATGCGATCAGTTCCTGTGTCTGTCCAATAAAGATTCCGTCCAATCCAGTCCACAGCAATACCATCTGGGTGGTCAACCTCACTACTGACAATTATCTCTGACCCTGAAATTTACAAGAAAGAGAACAATTAATAAAAGTTGCAAACTATTTTTTATATGTATACAGTGGTTATGTAGTGCCAACAAGAGGTGAAGTCTGAAATATGTGGCAATGAATTGCTCAAAATCGAAGGAAGATAAAGCATTCCAAAATAAATGTACAAGCACCAAAAAAATATAAAATGTAAAGATATTAAAATTCTGTAAAATGTATACAGATAATGGCAACACTGTAAAATCTTCAAAACATGATTATAAAAATCATACCAAAAAATTATACTGCTTTGTCACAGAAACATCCTGCATACACTTTGAACAGGACTCAATTTTTTGAAAAGCAAGGCTTAACAACTCAAAAATCTGTTTGCTCAACAAATTATCTAAATTCCCATCAAAAGATTCCAAATGTAGACTTGTTAAAGTACTGAATCATATCTTTTTAATTCTATTTGATAGTTTACACACATGCATTATCACATCATAACATCTTGTCAAATAGATGTTAATAATAATTCAAATCAATAAAGACATGATTACTGTGTCTCAGGTGTCCAAGGTAACATGATTCTAAGCTTTTTTTTTAAAGCTGTTTACTCAACAACACCCAAACAAGAGGCCAAAATGGGATTGAAATTGCCCACCTTTGTAGCTGACATGTCAACTAGTAAATACAAATTTATGCATACACTGAAACGGGGGGGGGGGGCGAAATAAAAGCTTGGAACACATATTTGCTACATTGTCTGTTATTATTGGTTGTTGTTGTTGTTGTTGTTGTTGTTGTGGGGCTTAACGCCATTTTTCAGCACACGATAGGCTATACATGGCGGCCAGTATTAATGGTGGAGGAAGAAACCGGGAAATCCCCGGAAAGAACCACCAACCCATGAGAAGCTACTGGCAAGCTTTCTCACATATCCACATTCACTGAATCCAAGACTCGAACATATACATGTACACAGTACAACTCCTGTCATTTTTTATTTCTCCATGTGGTACTAGCAGCTGCCTCATTAGGTGCTCAGCATTAAGAGGTTAGTGTCAGGACTGGTTGGCCTGGTGCCAGGATAATGTGACTGGGTGGGACATGATGCTACATGTCTGTGGCATGATGGCCCAGTGCCAGACATCACTATAAACTGCCACATTGCAGATATTGTACCAATATGACTGAAAAATTGTTAAAGCTATGTTAATAAAATCCAAATCACACACATTTCTCCATGCATCATCGTGGGGGTGGAAAGTGCATGAAGAGGATTAAGAAAAGCAACTCCCCCTTCCTCCCATGCATACTGATGAAATTACTGCAGCTTCTTCTAGAGAATAGCTCTGCTTATCATCCTTTCTTGTGGATTTGCATTGAACCACCACTGCAGAGTGGTCATGGTATTGATAAAGTGGGTGTGGTTCACTGTTTATTAACCCACCAAAAACTAAAATGACAGAGAAGGGAGACAGAGCACTGTAGAGCAGTTAATACATCTTTGTCAATATAAATTATTGGAGTTTTAAAATAATAATCTAAAATCACATTTTAGCGAACATTACTATATTATAATCATGCATACATATATAAAAATACTACAGGTAAAACCCGTTATAACGTGATTCGTTATAATGCGATTCTGCTTATAATGTGATGGCAGCATGGCTCCCATTTTTTAATTTAAGGTGACCTCTCTTTTTAACATCCTAAATACTTGCTTTCGGAAAAGCTGATTATTCATATCCCTAACAGATTTTTAATCCCAGCACTGCGTTTAATGTTCCCTTTATTTCTGAAATTTTCTAAAACATATTGCAGTGTTATGTTTCTTAACAAAAATAAAGAAAAGCTATCAAGTTCTGACAAGTCGAAAGATTTTCGAATACAGTGGGCACTTGCTACTGTTTGGAGGAAGTAACATGTACCTAGGTTGACATTTTCCGAGAATTGTTAACGCGATCCCGCTTATATCATGATGTTATTCTTTGGACCCTGAGCATCATGCTATAATGGGTTTTACCTGTATATGTTGCCTGAAGAATTTAATTTTCCTTTTTTTTTTAAACATCCGAAGTTATCAGAACCATTGGCAATTTCTTTACCATCAAATAATTAAGAATAATAATGCAGTTCTTTGATTTTTACATTGCTACACATTTAAATTAAAAGTCACAGAAATCATTACATACAAAGCTCACAAAAGCAGCTTGTTAGTCATAGGAAAAGAAGGGAGGTCTTTGTGAATGGTCGCCAAAAACTGATTCAAAGAAGTACAGATCAGTGACTAAATGAGTTTCTCTGTCCTGTTTGAACATCACCAAAAACAGTATAAACAACCCATGATCTTGTTATCAGCTGATGTCAAATGAAAATACAAAGCATCAAATCACCTAATTATGTTGTGTGTGTGTGTGTGTGTGTGAGAGAGAGAGAGAGAGAGAGGGAAGGAGAAAGAGAAAGCACTGCTTTATGATCATGTGCTGAAGATACGTTAAATCCATGCTCATAGTTTCACAATACACATTTTTCCCAAATACTTTTTTTCCCAAACATTTTTTAAATAGAGATTCTGAATACTAAGGTATATCTGATAGTCTCAAATATCATAAATTTTTGACCAAATGAAGAAAATCAAATGAGGAAGCTGTAATTGATGGTGCAAGCTATATCTCCTTCTTTGCTGCAAAATAAAATCTGAAAATCTTTTACTGCAACTTAATTATCAGAGACAGGGAAATAGAGAGAGAGGATGAGTCATTCCAGTAACAAATTTATTTTGGTTTAATTGTGGTCATCTATCAAATTTCCTCCGTTGATAGTTGGGCTATCATACATGCTGTTAAATACAATGATTAATATCAACAGACTTTGTGTAATGACACTTTTCCCATGCCTGGACCTGCAACTGACTTCCTTCCAATTCTTGTTAATATTTTATGTAAGTGTTGACAACGGTTACTCCCTCGATATCATTTACTGAAGGCAGGTCCCTTAAATATATATATGCATCAGAATGTAGTTGGCTCAAAGTGAACTGTGCTGTTAATGACAATATGTACATCCATTACTGCTTAAGGGCTAAATGCATGGTTTGTATTTCTGTGTAAACTTTGTTCTTTTATTTATTTTCAATAGCAATGGTTGTCAGTTGGAATTTTCATCAGATTATTTTCCACCTTTTCCTTGGTAATGGTGGAATAAATTTATGCCACTCAAAAGAAGCCAAAATATATGCATCTGGTCAATCAATCTGAACATTTTATAAGATGATGTTGTTGAACCATAATATAAGTCACAAATTCATCACTAGATGATCAATTTTTTAAACATTTTTTTCTACAAGGGAATGTGCTCTGCATAACCCCAAACCTGTGATTCCACAGGCTCCTTGTCACTGGTTACACTCATTGCTTTCTAGTAAAAAAAACCTCAAGTAACTGCATGCACTGTACTATATGTATACATTGTTTCTATATGAAAATTCTAGAATTTAATCTTTTGACAGTCTACAAGTGCTATAAACAATAATCTAGCATACCAAATCTGACCAGAAATATGGTCTCTAAGTAGTAACAGGAAACTTCTACTGGGTACCTATTGATCCTAACAATCAGTTACCTGGGTACTTGACCAAAGGAAAATTGTATTAAATATGTACAAACCTTAAGTCCACATTTCTTTAAAATTAAAAGTATCACAACTTAATGTCATCTGGTAAAAGGTTTAAGAATTAATTTTCATTGTCTGATAAGGTTATAAAATCCTCCATCGTCGTCTGGTAAACTGTTTTGGTCTACTCATCATAAATATTGTCCGACTTCCTTTCCTTGACCTCAATGTCATATGTGGATGCTTATTTAGAGACTGAGCTTGAGGTTTGTAAGTAACACTTTGATCCTATAATTCATGAACACTATTTAGGGTTGCAACTGAACATATTAATTGTGTGTCAAGATTAATTAACCACCCCCTGTTACTTGCTACTGTACCACACTCACTGCTCAAACAAAAAGCTGTCACATGGCAAAACAAGCTAAGCTATGGGATTATGGTGAATTATTTACTGGAAAACGAAGACCTCTGCTTAGCACTGATAACGTACATGTATTTCTTGCTCAATCAAAAGGACTGTCAACTCTGAAAACAAATTGAGTGCTGCCTTTACAAGCAATGGTAAAAAACTTGTATACTGTAAATGGGTACCCTATGGCTCATTTTATAACCTGTGTTATTATCAACAGGTGGACACCTGAGTACCCAGATACTCCTTAGCATTTTAATTAATGCATTCATTGATAAAATCATCCAAGATCTTAACTACATAAACTTTCATACCTAGTCTGATTGAAATGAAGTCCCAAAAACAAGTACTAATGGATGAACAGACATTGGCTGATGGACAATTCACCACGGACATAAAATCATACCATGCAATATATAGTTTCTTGCATCTATGCATATTTCAGATGGAACTAGTTAAATAATTTCAAATTTTGCTCACCACAACTAAATGATAAAATAAAACATGAAACTTGTTTAACTCCACAGGAAAAAAAACTGAATATCCCCTAAAATGTACAGGGAAACTGACCTGATCCATCAAGTTGGGCTCTACGGATGTTGCGCAATTCATCATCTGTCCAGTATACATATCCTTCTACGGGATCATAGTCTACTGCGATTGCATGTTTGACGTCATCAAATGGTAAGATGACTGCTGTGTAGTCAGGAGTGTCCAGGGATATTCTGCGGATGTCTGTGCGTCGAGCCAAAAGCAACAGATTCTCAGCACCTAAAACACAACACAATGTCTTGCCATTTTGCACCAAACATCTGCAGTCATTACGTGCACATATGAACAAGTCAATACTGATTAATGCTTGAACGACTTTGGTATGATCTAGTCTTGTTAAACTCGTAAAACCTACTGCCACGGAAAATATGGGATTAACTCTACCATTGGGTAAAGGGACTGAATCTCAAACTTTAATATTGTCCATTTTTTCACATAACAATGATCATGAGCTGAAAGAAATCTAATAAATAAACACAGTGATTTCTGATGATAGATGTGCAAGGAATATACATATTCATTATTTACCTTTTTTCTTTACATCTTATACACTCCATTTGTCTCAAGAAATAAAGATCAGAATATAAGAAAATACATATTACAGTACATATTATTCGCGTACAATATGGCCTTCCAGATGCAAAAGAGCATTTCCATCCTATGCAATCCTTTTGTGATGGAGTCTAACCTGTGTCCCAATGCACTACATATATTAAATGAGGATGGTTTTGGTTAGATGGCATCAGAAAACAATAATTCAAAATGAATTTCAAACAATGCATGAATGCATCCGGCAAATGGATAAAATGATAAATTGGTTAACATAAAAGTAAATCAGAAAGGTGGAGGATTATTTCTAAGTATAAACTGATTATCAAAAGAACCTCTATTCTGCCACTGAACCCCCCCCCCCATAATTATGAATGTGTCTCAAATTGTGCAAGCAACAGAGGTCCATAAATATTGACTGCAGCATAAGCAAGGAAGTGAGACAACATAAGAAATAAATTTTGGTTAACACTAACACTGAAAGTGGGCAGCATGACAGTTATATTCACCTTTGTCCTACACAAATACTTGCGTGATGGATTTTAATATTAGTGGAAGCAAGATCTAAAGAAGTCAAATAAAACTAATAAATGATGACCGACTCTTAATATAAATCTAGTCAACAAGCTGTACTAACAAATGTGTACATCAGTAGAATCTGAGCTGCCTCACTCAGCAGCAAGGAGGGCGAACAGACCACCTTTTAGGAGGGTTATTTTTGAAAAATAAAGCTGCCTACAAAAATGAAAATACAAGGTCATCAACACCAAACCGAAGCCTCTAACCAACCGAGACTTCTCTAATTGGGTTAGCTCATGTTTGTAATTGATGCTTTTGACGTTTGTGTTTTAGAATTTTTATGTGTGCTCGTTTACCCGTTGGACACTCAATTTTTGTCGTCGCCCTCCCTGCTGCTGTGTCTCTCAACCAAAAATTTTACCGAGACCTATACGATATCACAACCGAGGATCATGTAAATTTATTGTGATAAATCCGTGTGGGGTAGCTTGCGCTCTTTAAAGGAGTTTCTGAATTTAATCATATCCATATCCCCTGAACACCAATTCTGATGAATGTTTCGCAGAGTATGTGTATCGACTCCATTAAACACAACCAAAATATTACAGTTATCTCTGATCACTTTAAATTATTTGTGTATATCTCTGAGTAACATAAATTATGTCAGTATTTTTGTGTCTGCCTCAGGAAAATATCCGAGCTGATTTGACTGTTTGTCCAGCCTCACATTATCATATACTGCGAGACTATTAATACATCCATCGAGATCATCCACAGATGGGGCTTCATCAATATCGGTGATAAAATCAATAATATCATTACCATCTTCACCTGGTAGTCTTGCATCACATTCACAAGATCTCTTATTCCCCTGAACTTTGTTCAGGGACTTAAGGTCAGTGGATATTTCCTTCTCATATTGATATCCAAACAATCGCTCAGGAAGTGTTAGAATAAATCGCTCAATAATTGCCTGATCGCGATGAATTCCGGTATGTCCTCATCTGATTTGACATTATGTTGTTTCATCAGAGATGATACTGCACCAAGAAATTCTTTGCCATGATCAACCTGTAGCAACTGTGGCCATCATAGACCACCTTGTGGTCCAGATCCTTGTTCAAACACAGATGCAACTTCAGCCGCTGTTTTTGTTGATAGTGGTTCTGCTTCTTTATATTTTCTTGCAACATCAATGACAGCACATATTTGTATGTGCGTGATTGATGTCTTCCAGTTTAATGGTATCGTGTGGTAAAAACAAAATGTCTGCTTGATGAACTTCATTGTGAGTGCTGACATCAAAATGTGCGTACTGAATTTTTTTAGGTGGTGGTAGATAAATTTGCCATATTGACTGTCGTGCTAACCAATCTGTGGCAACAGAACGTGTGACACCTGCCGCATCGGCAAGTTTACTAATTGCTGCTCTACCCCTCCAATATCCTCTTGGGCTATAATAAATCGATTCCATTATAATAGTTATCTATGATTAATTACCGGCCACTAGCACTAGTTTACCTTTCATTGCAGATTTTACTAGGAAGCTAGCAAGTTTTTCTCTGGGAGATTTATTTTTTATGGAATTTAACAAGTGAATTGACTTCACATCCACAATATGTCGTTGTTGTAAATCATTATTTTATACGCAACATCATGACCGTGGCATGCTTGATAAATCTCATTTATTGGATACTCTCTCGGTCTTGGTTGGTCTCATTCGTCAAGTTGGATATCAAGTCGGGTATCAGGACCACAATAATTATATCCAAGAAGATGTTTTTCTCCTGGGTATTTAGCCCATGGAGCTCCTGGTAATTTTCCTAATGAAGCAGCGATATCTCCACCTGCCGGTGAGTCGTAGTTACAGTGTGACCCCGCTATAGCACGCTCCATTATAACACGAATTTGGATATAACACGGTCCTTGTGTGGCTCCCGAAACTTCATATAGATGTATTTTTCTCGTACATGAAAAAAAAAATTTTTCTTAAAAGTACGAATAAAAACACAAAAAAGTTTATTATCATTTTAGGGAAGAGATCGCATATGAATAATACAAAACGATCATGGCATCGCTACTGAAATTTTATATGCATTTTTCTCATACACGAAAAAATAGTGTTTTCTTCTTAAAAGTTCATGAAATAGTGTGTAAAAATTTTTTCAGGAATCGCGCAGGGCTTCGCCAATGTCGCAAATTGAGATTTTTTTTCCCTTATTAGCGGCAAAATATACCATCTGCAACGTTCCCTCTAATATTTTTCCTGTGTGCGTGCAATTTTGAAACTGTGGCGCGGCATATGTATTTGCTACCAAAACTTGTGAGCGGAATTTTTAAACTATTGCGCGGCATTAGAGGGAACACTGACCATCTGGCGATTTTTTTTATTTGCAACATTCTTGGCTGTTTAAACCTGTATATACAACCATTGGTTTGGAGTGGAGAAATTCAGAGGCCCCATGAAAGGAAGCGGTAAAGTTGACATAAAATGCACTGAAATTTATCTATTGTTACATAAATTCTTTGTCCATATTGACAAACCATCTTAACAGTGCATTGTTATATCACAATCCGCTTATGTTGACATCTAGCATGAGTACTGTATGTTTTGAGATATCCGCTTTTTTTCAAATTTACATTTCTGGTAGCGGAGATCAACCTGACGAGGCATTATCTCATTATCTATCTTCGTCGGATTTTCGGCCCCTCGCTAGTAATTAATATATTTACATAGACTGACATTTGTATGTGGATGGTGAGTAAAATTCCTCTTTTTTCACTCAGAATTAAATCCTTCAGAACATTTATGTTTTCTGTAGTAATCCCTGTCATCAGACCAGAACACCTGCGTCTCTATCGTCTTTAAATTTCTGACGCATGCGTGGAAGGCAGCATCACTCCACTACCATAAATGTAAAAAAACAAAAAACCAAAAAACTCTCACTTGTCTATTCAATAGGCAGGGAGAAACAGTAACTACAATTGACCATACGACGGCCAATTCATTTTTTTTTTTTAAAAAGTACCCAGATAAAATAGTAGCTGAAATTTCAAAGAAAACATTACCTTTGAAGCACTGATTGTTATGAAAATGTACTAAGCAAATGGGGGAAAAAATCAGTCTCAATGATGCAATACAATTTTTTTATGTTGCCACCACAGCAAGAAACGGGCCTTTCTTTGGTTCTCCAAAGCTGTCCTTTAGCGGTGACTTCAATAACACATGTACCCTTCATCAAAGAAAGCCGATTACAATCTTCAATAAAAACAAAGAACCTTTCTTCAAAGGAAGTCAGTACTGAACTTAAATAAAAGCAATGGAATCTGATGGATTGTTTCATTTTCCAACATGACTGGAACATTTTTATGCTTACGAACTCTACCGACGGCGCATAAAACGTAAACTTTTACCGACTTCGGACGTCCTGAAAAGTAAATGTGCTTCATCATTCGTTATGTGATTGTGCTATTTTTTTTCCAACTGAATTCAGACCTATATGACCTGTGACAAAATTATTGAATATTTTAAATCTCTGTGTGTGCATATTTTCGATGGAATTACTTGTATTGTGGATTCAATGTATGTGACGTGATTCGCGGGTGAGTACACGGTGTTGATACTTTATTCATTGATATGCATTAGACATGAATATATATAAACAGTATACACGTATATGTACCAATGCATGGTTCTCTGAATAAAGTAAAATATTATATATGCCTTCTCTGTTTTCACTACAGGTGTTTTTCTCATTTAATATGCATCGATTTAAGATGAAAACTGTGCCAATGAAGCAAGTATTTTTGCGCCCGCATTTATTACCTACCTCCCCCCCGCACATTTTTTCGGGTACATGCATCATTTTCTTCTGCTAACTGACCTGGTTGCTTATAACGCGGTTCGGTCTATAACACAGTCGGGTTCTATGGCTCCCAACTACCGTGTTACAGCGGGGTCACACTGTAGTACAACCATATCAAAATTTCAAAATAATTCGATCGCACGTGTTGTTTGACCAAAATCACCAGGTCCAATGAGATAAAGAGTCTTATGTCTGGCCACAGGATCATATACTGATGGAGCCGATGAAAGTTTTGACATCTATTTATTTTTGTAATATATTTCCTTAGATTCAACGTCGGCGGATTCAGAATAACTAAGTATCTTTTCTCGTTTTATTCTCCATTCGCCGAATGATGCATCAGCGCCAAAATATAATTGTTTTAGCAATCCTGTATTTTTTTAATTGATATAAAATGAATCTGTGATGACTCTAACTGCGGTATCAGAAAATCTATTTATCATCAATAATAGATTTATCAAACATACGCCAGCCTCAAAGATCTTACATGAGTAAACTGCGGTGAGTCACCATCAGTGTAGCTTATAAATGTACCTAATTTAGTTCGTCCAATAAATTAACATTATTCTGACTTATAAATGTGCTTCTCTCCGTTGTATCAACAATTATAAAATCGAGTTCAGCTTCATTGACAATTAATCTTGTACAATGTTGTTTATAATCATATGATCCTCCTTGCGTAAATTTACCAATTAGTTTTCTGCCAAGATCTTTTGCAAGTTTATTTTCGAGATCGGTATTTTCCGGACTTCATCAGGGGAATATTTCTTTTGTTGTGGTAACCACACTTGAAACTTGTTTCTGCGGATGATATGATATAATTGCTTCACCTACAACCAACGATATCAATATTTTTACATCAAGCATATATCGTAATAAAACTATTGGAGCCCAGTCGCATTCGCTAAAATGTTTTCCAAACCAAACAGCGACAATCAGATGAAGGTTTCTTGGTGCAAATTCGAATGACTCAATGCAGGCGAATCCAATTAACTAAAAATCTGGTAAGGGTCCATTTATCGCAACTCTGGTCATCTTGTGTGTTGGATATCCAAATCGCTTGAAAAACTCCGAACACTCACCTGCTCCAAGAAAACTTCCAGGATAACATGCAACCATATCAACTGAGACAACATCTTTATAATCGTATTTAGTATTCCATAATCCGCCATGTCCGTATTCGATACAACTGCATTGGACATCTTCAAGAAATTCCAATCGTGTTGGTTTCCATGAATTTTCCTTCTGAGCAGCATGGGCAGCAACTGATGGAACAGCAAAACAATTACCGAGTAATCATTCGACAGTGATTTCATTGTTCGTATATTTCAATGCAAGATTTTTCATTTTGTCGTGGAGAGATTCTGTACGATAAATATCTCCATTAGGCCATAAAAACTGATCATAGTTCACAGATTCTGAACTTTGAAACAACCACACAGATACAGGGTCACTCTTACTGACTTTTCTGATAAAATCAAACATATCACCATTATAGAATTTAACAGTTTGATTTCAATGGAAATGTTAAGGTGGATGTCCACATGTTAAACTGTTTCCACGCATCGCGTTTGTGAAGTGTTCTGTAACTCGCTCAGCAACACAGTTCAAGCGACAAATTTTCATCGGTAGGAGGTCAGCTACTTCAGCTTTATTATTCAGTGGGTATATCGCATAAACAACTGCCATCACAGGATATGCTTGTTCATAATAAGGCCTATCAATTCCAGTCAGTATTCCTGGTTTGGAATTTTTGTTTAACATGACAATATTTCCAGTGTGGTGTAATCAAACAGGGTCACGTTTGTCACGGATAATCCATGTGCTGTCTGTCGCCATGATAAATTTTATTCTAGATATATATTTTCAAGCAACGTTGAGATAATAATTGTTGCTGCTCGCTTGTCATTCACTGTAGCATCGACATCTTGTATAATTCTGAATGTTGAAAATACATGAGCCACACCATCGTCGCAAAATTTTCTCTTGGCTTCAGAGATACGATTGATTAAAGTTTTATTTGTTAAATCAACCAGAGCTCACCTTGGTAATTTAGGGGTTATTCTGTCAAGATCAAATCTGGCTTTGGATGGCTTAATCGCATTTTAAATATATATTTGCCTTAATTATAAGAATGGAGGAATTTGCGAGATTAAGGCAAATATATATTTAAAATGAAGTTTAATTTTATATATATATATATATATATATATATATATATATAACTGCAAGAAACTTGATAATTCTTTGAATAATTTACAAGCTATTATGCAGAGTCAGAATTGTAAATTTGGTAAAACTTGTAAGCACAAAAAAATTACAAGAAGAGTTGTTAAATCTGTGAACATGGACACTGGCAAAGAAATAATATTTCAATCAATGAATGCAGCTGGAAAATATTTTGATATTGTCACACCTTCGGTACTACGTGTCACAAATAATATAACCAAATCAGCGTATTCAAAGAAATATAAACAAAAAATAACATTGCAGTATCTCCCGATTGTGTTATATGCAGACACTAACAATCCTGAATTTACTTTAACTCTATTTTGAATTTTGTTGTAGTTGTCTTTCAGTTGTGCACAAAAAAACCCCACTCCAGATGAAGGGAGATAACTCTGTTAAGCAAAGCTTTCTCCAATGCAGTGATTAAGTGATTCAGCAGTTGCCCAGCTTGTAACTGCGTAATATCATACGACTGGCGCAATTATTTTTTTTTGTGTGTGTCTCACACATTGTATTTCTTGTCCTGCTTGACTTCGCCATTGACTCTGTCCCTGGCAAAGTCAGGGTGTGTTACACCAGGACTGTCCCTCTTTCTTGTATGTTACACCTTTTGACTTTGTCCCTGATAAATCTAGGTAGGCTATTTTTAGATTTCCAGGTAAGATAGTTGTACATGAGTACAATAGACCTGCATGTACTTTAACTTGTGAATGACATCCAGCAGAAATGTATGTGCGATTATTAAATGCAGATATTTTATACGGTGTTTGGAAATTGAAATAAATCCACACTGCAGTTAATGCAATTATACAACAATTGTGATTTATTCAGTATACTTCACTTGCAGGAATTTCCCGTTAGGTAACTTCATATTAATGTTTCAAACATATATTTGTAAGGATGATCCATGGTACGGTGATAAGGTGGTGGATTATCATACTCAACGTCTGGCATTCCAATCCCATGACTGACAAATTTGTCGATGATGGGCGATTATTTCACAATTTTTCATTAATAGATGGAAGCTCCACCCATAGGAAAATTCATGTACACCTCCTCACCACGTCGAACAACATGGTAAGTGTTGTTTTCCACTCTTCCGGGGTTTGATATTCGGGGTGGGTGGGGTGGTGGTGGTGGTGGTGTGTGCATGAAATTTAAAAGTCTAGACAGCCCTCTGAATCTCTGAAATTTTGTTTCGCATTTAGGATTCACCAGGGGGTAGTGTCTATGCGCAAAATTGAAAAACTGGATCCTCCAAAAATAAACAGTAGCGGTGATGTGAGCTCTTAACCTCACTGAAGGGTACCCCACACAAGTACATCCAGAAAGGATGTCAGCCAGAAAGAAAAAAAACCTCATGAAGGGTGCCCCATACAAGCCATATGAAAGGCATCAATGAAGGGACCCCATGGAATAGCAAAATACTGGCAAATGAAGGAACCCCATGGAATGGTAACCGCTCATCATTGCTACTATTTTTTGGTTTTTATTCTGATTCAGATTTATTTTTATTTGTATTTAGATTCAGATTTATTTTTATTTTTATTTTTATTCAGATTCAGAATTATTTTTATTTTTATATTTTTATTCTGATTCAGATTTATTTTTATTTTTTATTCAGGTTCAGATTTATTTTTATTTTTATTCAGATTCAGAAATAGTTTTATTTTAAACAAACATTACATAATGAATTCTGAAAATATTAATTCAGTTATTTCTGAGATTAAAAAATTAAATGATGAGGATATAGAATTATCTGATCAACTGGATCCTAAAAAAATCACAAATGATTTTGAAGCGCTACAGGAATGGAAATATGATGGAAGATACACTCTAACAGCTGAACAGAGATTTATTAAATTACTTCAACAAGCCGTGAAACAGTCTCTACTTTATGTCGATGACGAAGATATTCAAAAATTCGTTTCACTCACAAACGTGATTCAGAAAGTTAGATGAGAGTTATCACATGAATAGGAAACAAAAAAGATTACGCGTTCACGTGTGCAACAGCTGAAAATATTTATGTACGATTGTAACTCAGTGACAAGATCACTGATGAAGTCACTAGCGAAAGTCAAGTGGGATTATGAAAGTGAAAGTTGTATTTACTTTTATTCAGATTCAGATTTATTTTTTATTTTTATTCTGATTCAGAAATATTTTTTTAAATTCTGATTCTGATTCAGAAATATTTTTATTTTTATTCTGACTCAGATTCAGATTTATTTTTTTTTAAATTCCAACAAAAAGCAGCTTACGAATGCACATACAAACTTACTGTCAAAAATTCATGTCGCAAATCAAGAAGGTGTCTGTTCTGGTCAGTAAGTCTAAAATGTATCAGTGACAACAGCGGATTATGACACTGTAGATAAACTGGATTAACAGGTACTGACACAATTAAAAACCCAGTAGGTACTTCAGGGGTAAATGAATATAAGATATATCCCTATTCTGCCCGCCTGGGTTTTTCAAGAACTACTTGATAGCTGCCATCGACTGCATCACACACCAGATTGACTGTGATTGTTGATGTGATCGTGACAACACCTGGTGATATATGACGACCACCGCTGTCTGGATCATTGCTGTGTTTGAGAATACTCGCTGGAGGGGATATTTTTCTCCATGCGTCAATAACCTGGGGATAGTATTCATCGATAGTATCACTGATGTTTTTTTCAGTGCATCTGTGTTAAATTCTGGTAATATGAATGCTGATAATTCTGCTTCTGTGAACGCCTATTATCTGAAAAAAGAACAATTGTTTAAGTGTTGTCGTGTGGGGATCTTCAAGATCAAGAAATTCATTACCATCGGCAATTACTGTTTCAATGATAACTTTATTGACATAATTGAGGTCAGATGCAACCTGGTTTAGATGTTGTACTGTTGCAATTATCTGTTGCTTTATATCATCATTGGAATAATCTTGTATGTGACTGGAAAATAAATTTCGTAGTTTGTTGCTTACTTGTTTATGTTCAGGTTTAATGTTATTGGGAAATGATTTAATACATTTTTTGTCAATGAAAGACTTTCTATTATCATCAAAGTCATATAAAGTTCTTCCTAATACAGGATTTATTCAACCATCAGACATAGTAAAAAGAGTTCTCTTATCATTATCTCCATAATGCGATGAATCTATACAAGTCCACATGTTTTTTTTCGATATTCTGGAAGCGAAAAAAATATTCTCTTGTCTGTGATAAAATCGCCACATTGAGGGCGAGGGGGTCCTGGAGGTATTGAAGGTTGTACTTCTGGCCATCCTAATACAGTTCTGATCAATGATTGATATATATCTACAGCGTAGTAAGGTGTCGATATTTCTAACGTGGCTGATAATGTTGGCTCATGAACTGTAATAGCGATTTTGGATTCTTTTCCTGTGATAGATTTAATCCTATGATGGAATTCACTATTGATCTGTTCTATTTGATAACTGCCCATAGGAATACCAACAACTTGCCAATCGGGAGTTCCATCAGATTTATTTTTATACGAAAACACTAATGAGTTGTTTGTGGGCAACCCACCAAATGACTTTGATCTAATATTTGGCCAGCTGTAACATACTCACAATTGCGCTAACGCTATTTCTAAGGCTGGAATTGCCATTGGAAAGCTAATGTTGAATTCCGGATTGGTTGATCTCACTGATATCATCATGGTTGTTGGTGGTGTTGTATTAGTGACGATTTGTTGTAGTAACTGTGACGATCTTTGATCGTTTGATGACATTATTATTATTTACTTCCTGATTTAAATTAAGGTGACTCTGTCTTTGACTATGTCCACTGGGTTTGGTTTCCAGTTGCTTCATGGTAAACCTTAATCATTTCTGTGAATTCCTGATCTGATTATTCCATCATTGAGCCCTGATTATATCAATGATGATAATCTGGATGCATGTGTTGCCGCTGATAGTAGTGTTGTATATTCGTGTAATTTATGAGCCGCACACGTGGATATATTTTTTGTGATGATATTAAGAATACCAGCAACACCGGTTACAACTGCAACACCAATTCCTATAACTGGTGCTATTATGTATGGCGCTGATAATGATCCAATTATAGTTGCTGCTCCAGCGACGACCGCAGATGCAGAATATACAATTATGTCAGTAACAACAATACATCTGAGGTATTTTTTAAGTTTTGCTATATACTCATCAATGATATTTTGCAGCTGGGTCTGTAACAAACACACTTGTTCGTATCTATAATGTTGTGCTGCAACAAAGTCAATCAATTGGTTCATTATATAATTTAAGTAGGTGGTAGTTTAGCGACTAATTCAAGACACCAATAATACAACACGCCAGGGTTTTTTTTTTAGGGTGTCACCAAAAATGTTATCAAGACATTTCGATCCAGTACTACTAACACAGGACCAAAAGATGCATCAACTGGATAACACCATGAAATATGATTGTATATTTTAAATGTTGTAGTGCCAAGTATTGAGAATCTGTATATGCCGGTAACCTTAGCACAATAGTTGATGAATTCAGTATTGATTAGGTCCCAAAATGCTGATCCAAACATTACTGTATATATTACATCGTCGGTAATTTGTTTTATTTCAGATTTCCAAAAAATTCATTAATATTTTTATTTATGTCAGAGAGTTTAAAGTCAATAACAGCTGGATTTCCAAAAAATTCGTCAATAGCTCTATTTGTGTTTCTACGAAAATTCAAAAACGTTTGTATGTGAGTAGAAAATTCAGATCTAAATGTGGCCAATCCATCAATGATTGTCATCAGTGAAGTCACCATTGGAATGTTGCTATCATTGACATATTTTTTCGTTGCGGCGTCATCATTTGATTCTGGTTCTCTAAGACCAGTAATTTTATTATTAACCATACTGAGAGAACCAGTCATTGTATCAGCGGCGGATAACAAACGATCATTAATCTCAGTTCTGATCATGGCATTGTTGCTGTCTATGTATCTTTTTGTTGCCACATCATCGTCTGATTTTAGTTCTCTCACATTAATAACTGTATTTCTGCTCATGTTGAGATCTCCATACATAATGTCTCCAATTCTTTTGATACATCAAGCAATCTCTCCCATGAGTGTTAAGACTGATTCTTCTGAGTTTTCAATTTTACTGTTCTTAGCAAATACCACTAAGTTACCATCGGTCGCATCTGGAACTTGCAGAATAATATCTGTCAATGGATATTAATCGTCTTTAATCATCCTTGCTGAGCCTAAAAAACAAGAACTTCATTTTGGTCCACATCTGCAAGATGCAAAAGATTAGCTATCTCGTCCTTGATATGATCAAGTGTTGCATATCTGGATAATTCACCTTAAGGTTTGAGACTCTGAGAAGATCTTCTGAAAATATCTACCATTGTATATTCACTAAGGTCTGTTTAAAATGTTGGATAACATGGTATACTCATGCACGGCAGTGTTGACGATAACACAGCTTTGAGCACAGCAAGTACTTCACAGCCACATATTGGTGGATCAGTTATTGTCTGTGTTGGTAATGTTGAATACCATACGAAGTGTTTTGAAGTCCATTGACATATCTTAAAAATTCCTTCAGTGGTGCCAACCCATACGAATCAAAATACACAATTCCAAGTGGATCAATCACGTATGCAACCCAACGAGTACCTGCACCAGAACTTCCATCAAGATTAATGATACCGGTTTCAACACAGTTTGGTTGTTTTGGTAACTGATCACGCATAAAAACACCTCTGAAGTTTTTGATGTTTAATCGCTTAGCAGCATTAAGTAAATCAAAATTGGACAAGGGAAGTATCAATGATGTGTCACGGGCAGTCTTAGACCTTTTCCCGTGAATTGACCATACCATGAATGAGGAGTTCCTGGCAGTCTTAGACCTTTTCCTGTTGATTTTTTTGGGGAAGTTTTTATTCCTTGTTCTGTTGCTTTCTTTAATGCCATCCCAGCAGCAGTTCCAACAGCACCAAGTGCAGCTGCTTTTGCAACAGTTGGGGCTGCAGCGGCTATCAACGGTGGTATAGCTGCAGGAAGTGGAAATATACCACCCGTCTTGATTGCATCTTTAATGGCACCCACAGAAAGATTAAGTCATACGCTAGGTTTTGATCGTTTGGCATCATTGAAATGCTTGAGCTGACGTTCAGTCAATGATAGTTTATTTGGACCGCCTGCAATCTGTGCTGATTTCAGCGATATTTTTATTCAACAGTTCCCTTTGATACTGATTGTAGCTTTTTAATCTGACCAGGAGTCAGACTGACACTAACATGATGATATGACATTATAATATCACGATCGATTTAATTATATGTTTTCCACTGAGGCATCAATGACTCTCATTCGTCCACCAACATCTTCAAGCAACACTGTTTTATCTGAGAGTATAACAGCGATTGCTCTGTAATCATCAATAGCTCCTCTTGCCACACGAGCTCGAAAGTATATATCAATGACAGATTGCCTAAATAAATCCAAGTGTTCCAGAGAAAAGGAATAGATCAGATACAGCATTGTAAAATCTAGTTGTGATATTTGCAGACCAGAATCAATATTTTGTTCACATCCCATGAATGTCATCAAATGATGATATGCATGTGCCTCATGATTGTTTTCAAAATTCAATAATATATCCTCAGCTGGTTCCTGATGTCCATTTATTCTCAGTGAAACTTCAGTAATACCAAGTTTGTCGAATATCATTATGCTGCGTGTTTGTGAGTTTTCTCATGTAGTATCTCGGAAAGCAACAAATATATGTCACAGTGCTGAGATACCTTCATGTGATGCTATCCGCCATGTGAATAAACCATTAATGTTACATTGAACACTATCTGTGGTCATCGTCAACCATGATAATGCTGATTTACCACCTTGACTCATAAAAGAGAGCAGATGTTCTTCTTTAGGGAGTGTTGGAGTCATTTCTGGCATCCACAACAAGAGTTGTGTCAGTATTACTTTACCAGCATCACCGAAGGGGGGCCAGATTGCATCATCATCGGTAGACTTTCGTATGAGTACAACTGTATGCTTGGCTCCGAAAATAACCTTTCTGACATTTCTGCAAAATCCAAAGATATGTGACAGTGAAATTGCACATGAAAATCATCATCTTCCATCGTTCAGCATTGATCGACGTGCTGTGAATCCTAAGTCGAATTCTGGATTAACACCATGAACCACCGGCCGCACATCAGCATCAGCGGTGTTGGCTTTGTTTCTTGGTTGTCTTATATTGCATTGTCTGTTGCCAGGGTGGTCAGAAGGATCCTTTACAAACATCACTGACGGACCAGCTGGTCTCGAGTAATCATAGGAATATCTTGTTAGACCCAATATCATCATGGCAATGTTGACGTCTTTCTGAATTGATTCAATGAGTTTTTCGTTGATGATATACGTAGCACTGTTGAACAGCGCCATGATGCCATTATTAACAAAACCAACTCTAACATCAGCTCCATATTTGTTACCATCTGTTTTTAAAATTTCACCTTCTACTTCAATGAATGCCTCAGCGGGCAAGAAATATCTAGATGTATCCTGGACTTGCAGTTCGATTCATGCACGTTTGTCTGGTTCTTGTGCATCATGGGAATAATACTGATAATCACATATCGATTCATCTTCGAGAACTGGTGCATCCATGTCAAATGCAGGATCAGATACGTGTTCTAACACGAAGACTACTTCCTGCTATCAGACTAGCAGTTACATTTTTTTCTTTTTCTGATAGGGGTAAACCAGCCAACTCGGCTAATTTTTGATCTGCAGCTTGATTTATTATTTTACTGCTGTCTGCGGGCATAACTTCAGTCCTGTGTAATTTTACTCGCTCAGGTCGGACCACCTGCGGTCTGCATATTAATTGTGCTAGTCTATCCTTGATTGCCCTCAATGCTTTACTGGCAACATCACCAACAGCACCAATACCTTTATCATGAACGTCAACAGCTTTCATTATCAGTTGCTTTGCAATTGGAATCACTTTAGGGGCTATCCTTCTAAACAGACCCTGAACAACATCACCGTGTCCATATCCGTAGATTGCTTTATAGGTAGGTAATTGTGAACTTGTCACCCTGACCATGATTGGTCACGTTTAGCGTTATGTATGATCATCTTATTTTCTTGTCACTGATCTAATTGTATACTTTCAATGGCTGTGGTAATCATCAACGATTTCATCGATGAGGGACCGATAAACATTAATGTCATTGATACCGCCTGTAAATAATCTGACAAATAGCAGCTGCTTCACTGATGATTTCTGGGGAATTATTGCCAGCTTGTTTTCCGCCAATCAGAATTTCTAGTCATTCAACATCAGCAAGGACGTTATTGGGGCATGAAGTAATAAGACCACTCCCACTGGTACCTGTACCAATGCCACTTCCTGTGGTGCTGGGGTAGAACTTGCATCTTCCCATTCTTCTTCCTCACTTGTTATTTAGACTGGTTGTTGTTTTTGTGGTTGTTGTTGTTTTTGTGGTTTTAGACTGGTTGTTGTTTTTGTGGTTGTTGTTGTTATTGTAACTATGCAAGAGTCATCTATTTCATTATTAAATGAAATATATCTGACATTATCATTTCGGGCAAGATCAACCTATAGTATATACGAAATATCCATTTGTACCAGTCTCCATGGCCTACAGAATGATTATGATACTTGGGTTTCATACTTTTTTTTCTATTATTATAGCTGTACACGGCAAGTGCAGGTAATTTTGCCACTTCAAAACTTTTTATGAAGGTAATAATCTTTTCGGTAAATTTATCAATCAGATCAGTCCTCTCTCTTGCTTGTTCCAGTTCTGCTTTTTGCCAGACATGTAGCATGATGTCCCACCCAGTCACATTATCCTGACACCAGGCCGACCAGTCCTAAAACTAACCTCTCAACTCATTCAGCCCAGGAGACTTTTGTGACTTTTGGCTGAAATGGGGGTAGGAAATGCATTTTGGAGGTTAATTCTGAATACATCCAAATATATCCATGGTTCCCACATTTTTCTAAAGATAAATTTCCAGGTCATTTCCAGGATGAAATTAATTTTTTCAAGGTTTACATTGACCATTACTGAATGGAATTAAAGAACATTTTAGATTATAAAAGATGCACTTTCTAAATCTAAAGATGTTTCTCTTTCAAGACTCTCCAAAACATCTAAGTCAGAAATGATGATCATATAAAAAACCACAAAATGTATCACACGAAACAAGTTTGATTATATTCCTATAAATTGGCATGCAAAGTCATTTCAATGTACAGAATAAAAATTCTAACTTTACTTTGCTGACCTGCATTATGTTGCTAAGTGGGAACAACATAATGAACATAAATTAGTTTTGTTTCCTTTCAAACCTTTACTTCTAAAGAATTCTATAGCAAAATATATATATATATATATATATATATATATATATATATGCATCTTATAGAAAGTAAACATTTCATATTACAGTATATAAAAAACACAATAAACGCTAATAATTAGAATCTTGTCTTGTAACAAAAAGAGTTTAACCCTGAATTTATCTGTGCCAATAAAATCCCAAACAACATTTTTCAAACAACCTAATTTCCTTAAGATGATCTGGTTAAAAATCCATCATTTAAAAAACATTTTCAAAAGGGTTGATTTAAATTTTGACAAAAGACCTTCAACATTATATACTGTTGTATAAACAAGGACAGAATTTTCTGTAAAATCAACTTGTCTTCTTGTAATTGGTTAAACCAGTCCCCAAACCTGTAATGATACAGGGGCTCGTATCTTTTGTTAATATATAATACAAGGGACCACAATTTCTCATTTCCGCTCTGACACTACAAATTTGGTTTAAAACGAATAGCAGTCCATTTTCTAATCCGGGTTTCCTCCGAATATTCCCACCCCATTTTTCATATTTGGACATTTAGGTTGGGGTGTGGGGTCACTGCAACTGCATATCGAAAATTTGGAATTTGCCACCACGGTGCGGTAGCGACATATGGTAGTCTCTTACCAGCGGGCCTAGAAAATTTAAACTTATATCAACTTATACCTGCATGAAATCAATAGGAAAATGGTTTATTTTCTCAGAAATGGCAAGTATTATAATTGTTATGTCTTCAATCTGCTGACAGACTAGACGAAACTATGGCATAGATGAAACCTGACCCGGGACTCGCCATTTGCATCACTAGTCATACAACTTCACAAATCTCAAACAACAACATCGTAATACCAGTAGTCACATGATATCAACAATAAACTTCTTTTTAGTGTTGTTGTACAGAAATTCAATTATATTAAATGAAAATCAGATAATTTTTTAAAAAACCAGCAGTCTGGCCAGTCTGATTTATCAAGCAGAGAGCACATGTCAACGTGGCAGTCACGTGATACAAGAAAACTCCAGAAGTTGTTCTTGGAATATATAAATATGGAAAATTTTGTGTTCTTTCATTTTTGTTTTTTTATTACAACCAGTAAACGACTTTCATTTAATAATTTTTTTCTTTTTCTTCTCTACAACATTTGAAAATGTGAGTTGTTAGATTTGTGTACTCATGCGACTAGCAATGCTAATCGCGAGTACCAAGTCACATTTCATCAACGCCGTAGTTTTAGCTTGTCTTTCAGCAGATTTAAGACATAACGATTTTAATACTCACAATTTCTAAGAAAATAAGTAATTTTCATATCGATTTATGCATGTATCACTTGATCTAACAATGTTTAAAGTTTACTAGGCCATCCAGTAAGCAGCTACGCTTTGCCACCACCTTGGTCTATTGTGATGCTAAACTGGTTTTCATACCTTCTATGTAAGGAAAGATACAGATATCAAGCTGGCTTTGAAATTAAAAGTCTACTAGACGAATCTAATCCACTGAGCGTTTGGATTGACTCAGCATATATGTTTATTGCAAGTACCTAAATGATCCATACTGCACGCTCTGAATATACTGGTTAGAACTCTATAAATTTAACTCGCGATCGGTTTAGTTACGACCCAATTACATGATTTTTTCGGGCGTCATGTGGTGGCAGAAAATTCCCCCGTTTTTCCTCAACTTTCATAAATATTTGCAAAATTCAAGGACTTTTCACTGTCTGGAAAAAAATTATCATTTCTCCCGACTTTTTCCAGATTTCCCGGTAGCGTGGAAACCCTGTATATCTGCTTCTAAGACTTTTTTGCTCAGACTGATGCCTAGCTGTGCTAGAAACGTTTTTCATTGGATATTTGGCTAGCACATGTGCAGAAGGGTAAAACTTTGAGGTTTTTTGTTGCTTACTGGACCGATCATTTTCCACTCCAGGCCACTTCTTACTCCCAATCCCCAACTTAACCTACATTTTGCAAAATTTCACCTTTCTGTGTGCAGTTCAGACCGGTCTGCCTTAGATCACATTCCAAAAAGTCTAAAATCCTGACACAAAATCTGATTCCAACAATGGGCGAATTTTTGGTGTAAAAAAATTGGCCTCAAAAGATATGTTTTCCCCTCTGCATTTTGTAATGCAAGTAGAAAGTCCAGATTATTTGCTATCATTGTAGAGTTACATCTGTCTACTTTATTGTAATACCACCCACTTTGGTGTAACTTTAATGACTTTCATGCTACAGAAATCGAAAGTAGGGTACAGCCTCATCATGCCTACAGGAAGGATTGGGGCTGAATGAGTTAATGCTGAGTGCCAAGTGACGCAGTTGCTACTATCATTTTTATAAGTCTTTGGTATGACTCAGCTGGGGTTTGAACCTGCGACCTCTTGCATCCAAGGCAGATGCTCTAACCACTTAGGCCACCTGAACGGCCTGCCTCATAACTCATCAAATGCCAGATCCAAATGTCAATCTGGTTGCATTAGTTATTTTCCGAATACAGTAATTTTAAAAGTCACAACTTTTGTTCACTGAATGTGGTTTCAAATGTTACTACTTGTTCACTGAGTCGGTTTAAATGCCACTACTTGTTCTTGACAGTACAGAGAAATGAACTTTCATATGCTTTGTATTAATAAAAACAGGCATCATGTTGCACTGTCATGAAACTATAACTGATAAAATATATGAACCAAACAGAGAGAAAAATCAGAAATATGTAAATTTTATTAGAACTTACAAATTACAGTGTGACCCCGCTATAACATGGTAGTTGGGAGCCATAGAACCTGACTGTGTTATAGACCGAACCGTGTTATAAACAACCAGGTCAGTTAGCAGAAGAAAATGAAAAAATGTGCAAGGGGGGGAGGTAATAATGCGGGCGCAAAATTACGTGCTTCATTGGCACAGTTTTCATCTTAAATCGATGCATATTAAATGAGAAATACACCTGTAATGAAAACAGAGAAGGCATATATAATATTTTACTTTATTCAGAGAACCATGCATTGGTACATATATGTGTATACTGTTTATATATATTCATGTCTAATGCATATCAATGAATAAAGTATCAACACCGTGTACTCACTCGCGAATCATGTCACATACATTGAATCCACAATACAAGTAATTCCACTGAAAATATGCACACACAGAGATTTAAAATATTCAATAATTTTGTCACAGGTCATATAGGTCTGAATTCAGTGGAAAAAATTGCACAATCACATAACGAATGATGACGCACATTTACATTTAAGTACGTCCGAAGTCGGTAAAAATTTACGCTTTAAGCGCCATCAGTAGAGTTCGTAAACATAAACTTTTTTTCCTGTAAAAAGGAAACTTTCCCGGCACAGTAAAAAACATTCCAGTCACGTTGGAAAATGAAACAATCCATCAGATTCCATTGCTTTTATTTAAGTTCGGCAATGGCTTCCTTTGAAGAAAGGTTCTTTGTTTTTATTGAAGATTGTAGTGGGCTTTCTTTGATGCAGAATGCATGCGTTATTGAAGTCACCACTAAAGGACAGCTTTGGAGAACCAAACAAATGCCTGTTTCTTATTGTGGCGGCAACATCAAAAAATTGCACTGTATGATTGAGACTGATTTTTTTTCCCATTTGTTAAGTATGTTTTCATAACAATCGGTGCTTCAAAAGTAATGTTTTCTTTGAAATTTCAGCTGCTATTTTATCTGGGTACATTTTTTTAAAAAAATGAATTGGCCGTTGTATGGTCAATTGTAGTTCCTCCCTGCCTATTGAATAGACAAGTGAGAGTTTTTTTTTAATATTTTTTTTTACATTTATGGTAGTGGAGTGATGCTGCCTTCCACACATGCATCAGAAATTTAAAGAAAGGGTCAGTCGACGATAGAGATGCAGGTGTTCTGGTCTGATGACAGGGATTACTAGAGAAAACGTAAATGTTCTGAAAGATTTAATTCTGAGTGAAAAAAAGAGAAATTTTACTTACCATCAACATACAAATGTCAGTCTATATAAATATATTAATTACTAGTGAGCGGCCAAAAATCCGACGAAGATAGATTATGAGATAATGCCTTGTCCGGTTGATCGCCGCTACCCGAAATGTAAATTTGAAAAAAAGCGGATATCTCAAAACATATACAGTACTCATGCTAGATGTCAACATAAGCGGATTATGATATAACAATGCACTGTTAAGATGGTTTGTCAATATGGACAAAGAATTTGTTTATGTAACAATAGATAAATTTCAGTGCATTTTATATCAACTTTACGGCTTCCTTTCATAGGGCCTCTGAATTTCTCCACTCCAAACCAATGGTTGTATATACAAGTTTAAACAGCCAACAATGTCGCCAATAAAAAAAATCGCCAGATGGTCAGTGTTTGCTCTAAGGTGCGCGGCCGTGCAGCTCATTAGAAAATGCAGCGCAGCAGTTTCAAAATTCCGCACACAAGATTTGGTAGCAAATACATATGCAGCGCAGCAGTTTCAAAATTCCATGCATACAGGAGAAATATTAGAGGGAACGTTGCAGATGGTATATTTTGCTGCCAATAAGGAAAAAAAAAAAAAAAAATCGAATTTTTTTTTACACGTTATTTTTCGAACTTTTAAGAAGAAAACACTATTTTTTCGTGTATGAGAAAAATGCATATAAAATTTCAGTAGCCACGCCACGATCGTCTTGTATTATTCATACGTGATCTCTTCCCTAAAATGATAATAAACTTTTTTTTTTTTTGTACTTTTAAGAAAGAATTTTTTTTTTCGTGTACGAGAAAAATACATGTATATGAAATTTCAGGAGCCACACCATGACCGTGTTATATCCGAATTCGTGTTATAACGGAGCGTGCTATAGCGGGGTCACACTGTACTTTCAAAAGTTTCACACAAAACAGAAAATCCACAGAACAACCAAAAGCAAAAACTTATGAGTTATCTACTGTGTGTGATTTCAACAAGAAATAATGCTAATCTAGATCCAATGTTATGTTGGTACTTTTCATATATGTTATCCAATGTTATGTTGGTACTTTTCATATGTTATAATCAGCTGAAGATAACAAATCTGTTAATTGGCTTGTGTCATTATGCTTATAGACCATTAAGTTCTCAACAGCAAGTCAGCTTAGCCACTGAACAAGCATTTAATTAGGTTCTTGCAGAAATTCTTCCAGGCATTGACATGAGTCAAATGACTTTGTACTGAATGGATGAGGGTGTATCATATGACTCTGCATTGAATGGATGTGGGAATATTATATTTATGATAATTACATTAACATCCAACTAAAAATAAAAAATTAAAATATGAATTTAACTTAACACATCTTTAATCAGAATTTTATTTCATACAGTGCTGCCACCAATAGGCTTTTATAAACATTTCCATTGATAAAAATTTCATCATATATTCTGCAATTTACTGAGAAAACACTTTTGTTCAGGAAAACCTCATAAAACATGATTTCTCATTCAAATTTGCCAATTTCATGATGAAGATTCTAAATTTCCATGCACTAGCTGCCATTCACATTGACCAAACAAGCAATAAATCATTCTTTCATCGACTAATTAGATTGTGATTTTTTTAGCTAAGCAATTAGAAACTTATTTGTGGCCTTCTCTGTAAAAAAGCCCAAAAGGATTTGCAGTTGGCTTAATGTTAGAAATGGGCTCACAAATTATCCAGGTGTGCTAAAACAAAGGAGCATTGTTCTGGGATTAGTGGAAGACAAAAGGGAATGTAAAATATGAAACTACTGTTTATTGAAAACCATGCTGCCACTTGGGGCTGGTCCATTTCAGTGTTGTTGTTATTCATGTTACACCAGTTACAAACCATGCTGCCACTTAGAGCTGGTCCATTTCTGTGTTGTTGTTATTCATGTGACACAAGTTACAAACCATGTAACCACTCATGTCTAGTCTGTTTCTGTATTGTTGTTATCATGTTACACAAGTTACAAACCATGCTGCAACTTAGGCAGGTCTGTTTGTGTTGTTATTATTCATGTTACACAAGTTACAAACCATGCTGCCACTTAGGGCTGGTCCATTTTTGTGTTCTTATTCATGTTACACCAGTTGTAATTATACACATAAGTAAATACTAAATAATTGGTCTGACCTAGTTACTCTGCTCCACTTCAACCATGAAAGAAGAAGGGGTTAAAAGGTTAAGTTTAAAAGAAAATTGGTCACCAATTTGTGCCATTCTGGTTCAATTACTGTTGTGCTACAACTGTGTGCATACTAATTATCATATCTACCCAACTTGGAAACAAACTCACCTTAATTGTTACAATCTCTGTTTACAATGATAGCTTTATTAATTTTTTAAACCCTACCTCTGGCACATGTTTTTCCATCAGTCTGAAGTTTAACTCCAGTGGGACAGGCACAGGAGAAGTTGGCCTTACTCGGGGACATCAGACACAGGTGGGAGCAGCCTCCATTATTTGTTCCACATGGATTTGGACCTGAAAATCATGTCTTACTTGTAAAGTCCTTCTCAGAAAATTCTCAATTTCACCTACTATTTAAGTATTTTATTTCACTTCTTCCAACCTAAGTGTCATTTAATTTACTGATCTCAAATATACTAAAGTTATGCATCAAAACTTAAAAATTCAAGAAAACACAAGTAGTTAACAGAACACAAAGAAGTAGTAGGTGAGGGATGGACAAATGCACATACTTGCAGAATACTGACATATAATGGCATATTTTTCAAAGAAGATAATGAAATTATGCAATTGCAGGGGAAAATCTGGTTAATAATAATAATAATAATAAGTTAATTCAGTGATTTTGTATCCATCTATCATCATGAAATAACATTCACAACAATGAAATCTGACCTTTAAAGAACTATACAGTTTCTAGGCAGACATTGAAAGTTAACAAATTTGACTGCCCTATCTCAGTTAGAGGAAAAGTGCAGAAAAGGGTGTGATCAGTGACCTTGACCTTCAAATAAAACTTTGTGAGTCAGGATACTGACATGCCATCAAAATGAAAACTGTAGGTGATATTGACCTGTGACATTAACCTTGAGGATAAGACCCCCAACATGCAACGCAACACATCGTGTGACAATATATCGGTATTACAAGCTTAATCCATTTATCTCAAAAACAGCTAGAAGTTAGAATCCATGAAGGCAAATGTGCTGAAACAATTCTAAAGTTTTCAAGTGGAAAGAAAAGTTCAACAGAAAATTTCAACATATAACACCATGATACTGACTTCAAAGATGACACCCCTAATGTGGCACACAACACACCTATTGATGACAAGATTATTAAATTGTTTTGCCTGCTCACTTGATCATAATCTTGTATCTTTCTCACCAATATTCATCATTTATACATGTACATTGGACAGTGCTGTGAAGTTGAAAAAACAACTAAACTACATCATTTTGTTCCACGCTTTTGAACCTGAAGGCTGGATGGGAAGTGAAGACACTGTCTACATGGATTTTCTTAAATGGAATTGCATGCCACATTGATGGAACAGTTGGAGACAGTTGGACATAAAATTTGCTTCTTGATAACTTTCTGCTGATAAAGGAATACTGCCAACAATTCATCTACTGCTGGAAAATTGACTTGAAAGTAAATAACTTTCTATCCGACCTTAATTTAACTGGAAATATTATTTTGCTTTATTTTTTGGAACATATTTATACTGGGTTAGAAAGAGTTTTGTTAAATGTATACCTGCAAAATATTGCCAAAACATGTAAAACTGAAAAAATACCAGAACCAGAGTGTACTTCTGGCTTTTTTTTAAATTTGTGGGAGAATGAAGGTTTGTGGTGATAATTTTCTTTTCCTTTTTCCTTGTCTGATTCATTTTTGTCTTTTTTCAAATTGACATTTTCTTTCCATGTTCCAGATGGTTCAATAAATACAATGAATATTCAATATCTGCCATTTCATTTTATTTTCTACATTGATTTAAAAAAATGTATCCACTCTTTTTTCTCTCTCCACTCTGCTCATTGAACTCAGGATATTTCCTCATGTTAATCTCTTTCTTTTTTTGCAGTTAATTGTCTCATTCAATGTTCATTCAATAAATACAAGCAGCGGTTATGGTCTACTTTCATGATAGGGACTAGAGTGAAAACTGTGTCAAAGGGAGCTCTTGCTCTATTTTATTTTTCATTTCATTTTCATTTTAGTGTCATGCATAAACTTTGCTGCAGAAGCGTTTTGAGAACCAAAACTGTGACAAGATCCTGAATTTGTCAATTCAATTGACAAATACATTGGTTTGAAGGTCGAACCCATGCCAATTACGAGATATTGTTTGCAATAGCTGCAAAACATGTTCCCTTCAGAGCCAGTGAAGTGAAGCCATGGATAATTATCAACCCAAATTGGCTGAAATTATTTTCTCTCAGTGCTTTTAGATGCCATAGAGTCTGGCTTATATCTTTCAGAGAAACAGTTACCTCAGACTGAGTGGCAGTCGCAAGTTTTATCAGTCTACTTTTACATCAAGTTACCATCTCTGAATCTTCCTTATGACCATTCTTGCGAAAACATTTCAATCAACTCATTTTATCCAAAATATAAAAGATCGCTTCATTTGTCAATTACTTCTTCTAAAGTAATCATAATGTACATTTTGTTGTTCAAATGCAATCACCAACCACTCCTCAATGTAATCAATTCACTTCCAATGCAATATTGCCCACTGAAGTTGATCCTCAGTATAATCAATTAAAAAATGAAAGACTCATTACTATAATTTAATCAGTTCATAAAGTAAATGGACACATGCAGGTAAAGTGCTTTTCTATAATTTCATTGCATTGACTGTGGACTGAAATCAAAGGGCTATCCACCTTTGAGTATTTGGGTTGAGTAAACACAAGACTGTTTAGGACACTGCTTTTTAACTGGTTTGGAAATGTTTGTTTGAAGTCTTGATTGCTTAGCCCAATATGCAGTCAAGCAGTAATTAAACTCAGCACATGGGAAGTTATCAATGACCATATTTTGTTGTATCATGGGATGTGAATGAATAAATGAAGAGAGGTTAGATTCAAGCATTCAGAAAGTCCAGAGGGCAAAAATGGACAGATGATAAAGTGATTAAAGTAGGAAACTAAGCGCTTGCCATACCTGTTTTGAAATAAGAAAAAAGCACTTGTCCCAGGCTATTGCTTTGGAAAATCTTACTTGTCCAACTTAAATATTAATAGTCTGGGTCATCGGCTATGGGATTTGATCAGTCTTGTTTCTCTCTCTCTCTGTGACTGTAGTATGGATCTATTCCACTGGATACAGGAGATGGCATCTGATATCCTTAATCAATATTCCACTATCCGTGAAATAACAGTAAACGGTACCCTACAGCCAAGACATGAGTAACCGAAGTCGCCATCATACAATAAGGAAAATATCATACTACAAAGATTCTTCCCCCTACCCATTTTTGTTACTTTGTATTATTTGTACATACTGCAAATTTTTCTCAAATACGCACCTGACTGTTGTCTTTCTGCTGCAAATACTTGAATATCCATGGGAGAATAGATATTACTGTGCACAACTTTTCGATTACCTCCATTTAACTTGTTACATGAATGAATGGAAGTTGTCTGCCAGTCTGTCCAGAAGATGGTATCTTGATACAACGTCAATGCAAATGGATGAGGTAAATCCTTGTCCACTACTACATTACGATTGGAACCATCATAATCACAGCTGTGTATAAAACTCAATTTAGCATCAGCCCAATAAATTTTTAAATCCTCATAATCAATGGCAAGACCATTTGGCCAGAATATATTTTCATCTACTATCACAGATCGAGATGCCAGGTTCCCATCCATTCCTGCTCCTTCTATTTTTGGAACTTCTCCCCAGTCAGTCCAGAACATCATTCTGCAATGAAAAGAACAAAAATTATCATTTAATAACAAACTCTCCCTGTATATTGTGTGAAACATCAATAATCCTAATCAAAACTGTAAATACACAGTGCTGGAAAAACATCAAAATTCTCGACTTACCCCAAACGTAAGATTTTAATTCATAAAGCCCACATGATGTATTTGTGCTGGTCATAAGGTAGTCTCCATCATTACTTTTCATGGGAGATTGAAGCAGGTATTATTCAACAAAAGACAACTAAAGTAGCTTAACAATGATGGTAAGTAATGTTGACATTCTACTCGCATTTAAAAAAAGTACAGTCAAAAGGGCAGAAATTTTGAGACCAGGCCCTTTTCTGAAAAAACATCACCATGTCCGGAATCAAACTCTTATATTTCATCTCATTAGATCTAAAGCAGATGGGTACAAAAAGGCACATAGATTGATGAACCTTTGCAAACAGTAGGGCAAGTTTAAGATTTGGAGAAAAATGTGGCCATAATGACCATGAGGAGCCAAAAGAGAACAAACCCCTACCCCAAAAACCAAGCTTGTGTCCAGAGTTTAGACTTCCTCTCAATAGATCCAAAGCCAACTTGTCCAAATTGCATGCTTTTTGCAAAAGTAGTTTCAAGTCTGAGATGCATTCAAGAAACAAGAAAGAAGTCCAATTCTCTGCCATATTTTAAGGGTATGTAAAGCACTGAATCAAAAATAGCTTCTTTTATGTATCTGGTGATAAGAAAGTCTCTCCCTGAATCACGCATGCTTGGAATCAGTTCTGTCTCCTATTCCACTGAAGCAATCTTGAAAATCTTATTACTGTTGTTTCTCCTCCTCCACTGGAAAGTTTGATAAAGGGTTGTCATCAGAAGGCTTCTTACGACGAGTTACAGATTTAAAAATAAAATTTTATCTCTACTGGTGATAGACATAAGAAGCTTAAGAGATGGCCTTTGTTGTTCATTTGTTCAAGGTCTACTTAGTCCTAAATGAAAACAGTGATTGCTGAACATTCAATATGGCCACAACAGCAAACCTCTTGAAAATCTTCTTGCTACTCTTTTGGAATGAATGGTCATCAACTGATGAGGAGTAGCAAACAAGATCTTCAAGATCGCTACTACTTATGGCCATACTGGACATCCGAGTGGAATCATTTTTATCTAGGACCAAGCAGATATAATAAATCTTTTTTGATGAAAACGCCATGCTGATATGACCTTCAATTCAGGAGGAGTAGCTATAACAAGATATTTTTATGGCTGTCATGGTGACCATATTGGGCACCAAATTGGTACCATTTTCAGTTAGGACAAATTAAGCACCACAAGAAGCCTTTTAGTGAATACCCCATGTTGATACATGATTTGAGAGGGGGTAAACTAATATGCAAGGGGCCCCGAGTGGCCAAGTGGTCTAAAGCGCTCTCCGTTACGGATCACTGCCATCTCACCTCTGTCTGCATGGGTTCGAATCTAAGATTCAGCAAATGTGGATATGTGAGAAAGCTTGCCAGTAGCTTCTCGTGGGTCGGTGGTTCTTTCCGCAGATTTCCCAGTTTCTTCCTCCATTAATACTGGCCGCCATGTATAGCCTATCATGTGCTGAAAAATGGCGTTAAGCCCCACGACAACAACAGCAACTAATATGCAATATAAAAATCTCATCAGAAGTATGGCATAAAGTTGGCCAATCAGATGCAAGATCACCACTTTAATATGCACAGATGTTACTAACATTCAAACTAATTTTAGGTCTTATTGGCATGACCTTACACACTAAACCTGATCAAAACTGGTCAGAAATGATGCCTTCTGAGTCTTCTTCAGATCAATGATGGACAGACAGTGACTGACAAGCAGCAGACACTGGTCAAAAGGCCACATCACATACACACCTGGCCTTTATACATCTTGTTCATGTATTATATTTGCCCTAAGTGCTTGTTATGACTTAAGTTGCTCAAAACACCTGCAAATACTTATATCTATTTTGTTTATAAACATAAGTAAATATATTCCATCATCTGGGCCATATTTTAAACCAATGTTTAGAGAAATCTGTTTTCTATAAATTTTATGAACAACAGTACTACTTTGTGTTGCTCCAATATTAGCTATTATCTCTAGCCTGCCTTTACCCCATGAGGGATATGTTTATGTTTCACAACATGCTTCCTGCAAGAGTGGCTAAGAACACAGAACTGCTGATAGTGTAACAGCATCCAGACACCTCTTAACTTGCATTTTGTATTGATTTCTTTTTCTCCTCATTTAAGCTACATGCATGACTGAATAATGGTGGAAAGAGAATAATATTGCATGATCGATCAAAATTTGTGCCATTAAACAACCAGTTTGAGACTAATAACTGACTAATTTGTCTTATATGTCTTAGCATAACACTGAAATTGTTTAAATTAATCACAAACCTGAAACAGCAGTAGTAATGCAAAATGAATTTAGACAAAATCGATCAGAGAGATCATAATTAATTAATCGGTCAATTCAATTAAAATTACCAATGTTTGTTTAATACGAATAGTATTCTCACAGAAACTTCCTAGTCTATTGTTGGAACATTGTTCTATAAGCAGTGGTTAGAAATTCTCCCAATTCGATACTGACGTGATGCAAGAAGAATGAAGACACTAAAGAAAATGTGAAATGTGTCAGTACAACATGATGGCCTTGGCCAATATAATGCAATTGATGGACAAAATTACATGTTCAAGTCAGGCCAAAATGCTGCATTATGTTTTTATAACACCGAAAATTAAACGTGACCTTGCATCTTCCTAACATAAACCTTCATACCAAATTTGTTTTCAAACAAAGAAGTCCTTTAAAAGTTATCCCTCTCATTCGATTATGGAAGAGACATAAAATTAAGAACTAGAAAACCAAGAAATAGTGTTCAAATAAATCTGACTGGGAATCCAGGGACAACCTAAAGGTTTCTCTGAGCTATGTTTTGAAAATACATGTGCAAAATAACACAAATATGAACACTGTTGTGTACATGTGATTTTAAAAGATGAAAGCAGTCACAATTATTAACCTTTACTCTTGAGCTCCTACCCCAGCATCCAGGATCCAAATTCTTTGTCATCTACTGTTTCATCATCAATCAAGATCATATCAAATGTGATTACCCTTCCTCAAGAGGTGTAAAAGCAAACAGGTAGCCAGCAAGATTGCATATTACCTATGTAAATGTGGCTTTTGATCCTCAATCACATCCCCATTCCTCTGGAGCTGTATCCAGGACTCCAAACAATGCTCATCTACCCACCTTTGTGAAATATCTTACCAAATACGATCATCTTCCTTCCATCAGTGTAGGCAGAGCTCACGTTACAAGGATCTGGCCAATATACAGATGGATGGACAAAGATATCCACAGAAACACAGACAGACAGTGGATATCCTTAAATGCCCAAATTTTAGACCTCTTCAGTGGCCTAAGTGGTTAGAGTGTCTGCCTTGGGTGCAGGAGGTCAAGGGTTCAAACCCTGGTTGAGTCCTACCAAAGACTTATAAAAATGGTATAAACAGCTGCCTCATTTGGCACTCAGCATTAACTCATTAACCCCTGAGCCAAATAGCTACGGATTCCTCTACAGCATACGTGCAGAGAGATCACCAAGAGCAGTGTTAGCCTTACCAGTGCCTGTATCCCTGAGACTTGCTGAGAGTACTTGGCTTGCATATTTTTACAGAGGGAGCTACTTGCAATAAATGTTATTTCTTATTTATGTTCCTTTAATTAAGCTAAAATTTGGCACAACATTTCTCAATAAAATTACGTACATAATGGTATAAATTTCATTCTACATGCAAAAATAAAACGGATGCATAAAGATTAAATAAATGATTTTCTTACCAATTTGTTTCTCTTGCCATGAATAATCCATAAAAATTCATTATGAATTCACACTGAATGATTAACACTATCAACACAGAAATTCCACTTGTCATCTTTCTTACAAACTTAACCTCGTGTGAATACTCCATCAGAGTCTGTCAAGTAGAAGTCTACTCCCAGAGGCTGATTCTGGTAATTTTCATCATTTTCTGATCTAAATATTTCCACTCTTTTTTTCGCTATCAAAGTCAATTTTTTTTCCCTTTGTTCAGCAATGTTCACTATCTATGTAAGATAAAATTTTATTGGTGAAAATGCCTGCATAATTAGGAAATGACTTGAAATCAACCAATGGTTTGTGCCAATTTAACTCGTGCGGGATACAAGCCTAGATTAATACTGCCACTCAGACTCGGCGCTCAGGAAACAAGCTAGGTAAACTGCACCATGTTATCATGGCACTCGGAAGATAAGGAAGGTAAAGTATGACGAGTTATAGAGGCAGCAGGGGTTAATGAGTTAAGAGGTTAGTGTGAGGCCTGGATGGACTGTGGTAAGAATAATGTGACAGGGTGGGACATTGTGCTACATGTCTGTGGCATGCCCCAGTGCTAGAAATCACTCTAAGCTGCCACACTGCAAACACTGTAGTGATATGACTAGACAAATTTTAAAGCTATGTTAAAAATCCAAATTTCACACACACACACACACGTGCGCGTTGTGATAAAATATAAAAACTATTTTTATTCTGATTTGCTGTATGACCTCTATTACATTGTATACCATGTGAAAAGATTACCAGTCTTTGATGAGAAATATAACATAATCGGGTTCTGGTCTAAAAAAACATTCTGGTCCTGAAGAAACTCAATGATACCCACAATAAAGAAATCATATTACCAGTCCCTAAGGATGCCACACAGCTGTAATCACCTGGTCTACAGGAACTTATCATACTATTTACAATACAGACCTGCCAACACTAACAAGACCTCTTCAGTAAGGCAGTCAATTTTTTTTCCACAAGTTAGATCAATTTTCGATGAGTAACAAAATATCATTTACTGCTATGTCAAGCTGGAAAACATGCATTTTAAAGTCCAGAAGTGTGATTCAAGGCTGATACAGCAATGGTAAACATTGTGTTCAACTAGGCCTACAAAATTTGTAAAGTTACCTTGAATCTTAATAACTCCAATACATTTTAACAAAGTGCAGCTCCAAACCCTATGGAGCTCAATGGCTTTTTGCCATCTCTCAACTTGAGGTAATCCTTTAAAAAAAGGAAATTTCACGTGAACCATGGCGACAGCAATCATCCCCCCCCCCATGTACTATACCCAAATTAATGCATTCTTGTCCTTATTGCTTTTTGTTCCCACGAATCCAAATATTTTCTTTTCTTCTGCTGTGCTGACCATTAAAACTTTTTAAGAGGTTTACTGTCCCTCTTGTTCTGAAAATATTGCTTTATGGACACCACTTTTAAAATAAATAAGCAACAGCCTGATCATGCAGACATTTTGCATTGCAAAATATGTGCAGTTTAAAGTCTCTAAGGTACTCCTGTAAAGTTGGTCTGGTTAACTGACCAACTCCACTAAACCTAATGTTAAACCCAGATCCAAATCAAAAACAGACAAGCAATTATCCACATTTTAATGCAAATAATCAATGTCTGTAACTTGTGCTTTTATACCTTACTGTAACTCAGTATTTGAAGGGTCATCTCACTAACAATTATGGCAACTCATAAGGGTTGGCAGGTCTGACAATATGACACACTGGATATAAGCCATACTTGTCTATTTTTCTACTTGCTAGAAATATGTCACAGTAGCCTTACTGGCTTGTTAGATTTAAAAATCTTTCATAAAGTCGCATCAGCCCTTTAGTGGAATATCCAAGATTAACAGAAGTTAAAAGAACTGTCAATAACTGGCAATTTTGTCAGCAGAGATAAGATATCATTGTGATCACAGTAGAATTAGTCTTGTAGTAAAGCTTTACTCGACATTAAAATAGACAAAAAGAAGAAATTTAGTTCCTGGTAAAAAATCAAAAAATTTTTATTGTCAAACTGTACAAAACGTTCTTGCCACACACAGAAATCTGAGTACTCAATAGGAATGGTACAGGTGAGGTTTTCTTTTCTCTTGCACTCTATTTGACAAGAGGTGACTTTTAAAGCTACACAGCATTTCTTTCAAACTAACAACTTCACCCATTTACACTGTGAAAAATAGCTGCAATGTAAGTCAATGATAATGTTTCTCCAAAAGATGACTTAATCTTCTAACCTGCATTTGCATGGATTTGTAATCATTTACACCAAAGGTGATAATTTCCACCTGGATAAACACTCTCTTAAGGAAACTTGATCAGTACCACGAGTAAAGATGTCATCAAATGCCACAAAGCCCAGGTTAGGAAAAGAAGAAATTCTAGCCATTAAAAAAGTGATTAGCAAGATTTTTATATTAAACACTTTAGAAACAGTTTTAAATTAAGAATTACATTAACTTTATAGCTGCTCAGATTGCCAAACTGTAAAGAGTTGACTAAGAGCATGAATGGAGCCAGAGTTATAAAATTACATTCTGCATTATCTCAGTAATTCCCCAAGAGCTACCTGGGCATATAATTCACCTGAACAAGTTCTTTGATCAGAAATCTTTATTGTGACCTTGATAGGACTTTGGAGACTCCACAGCACTGATAGCATCTAGAAAGCATTCCAAGCTGGCAAGAAATTCACCAAGCTGTGAATCGCCTAACCAAATCTTTCACTGTTAAGAGTGCACTCAGAAAAATACAAAGTTTGTAGTCAAAAGACAAAGAAATTTTTGAGCTAAGAATGATTTTACAGGAAACGAATTCAGAACTATGAAGAATATTACCCATCTTCCCCAGTCACTATAGATCTCAAACTATATAATGATGGAAACAATAAAAAATATGTAGGTTTTCTTTTGTTGTCTAATAGGGGATCTGTGGTAACTTGTTTGGTAGAGCATATCACTCATAATTCAGGTGTAGTGGATTCGATACCCACCCAGGCTGACTGCCTCAGTGTCTAAGAGAGGCACTTAGTTCCCATTTCTTCTGCAAGATATGGCCAATAATGTGTTAGAGTGCCGCTGTTAAAACCCACAAAATATTCTTCATCACACATACCATCTATACTCGTTTATAAGTTCAATCAAAACTGCAAACAACGAAGATCCCGATCTGCTGTAGCATAGTGCACCTGCAGATCAGAGTCTATACTGTTTGTTCTACTTATTACTCCTAACAAAACTGCACAGACCCAAATCTGCCGGTGCCCGCAGATCAGGGTCTGTACAGTTTGCAGATGGACTTTTCTTGTAAACCTGTTCATAAATACTTTCAACTTCTGTAGAAATGATTATCAAACCAAATGTGAACAACAAATCTCAATTTTGGTCAATACTGAGAAATTGTGGATGGAACAATACCAATTTAAGAAACAACAACCCCGCCCCCCACACCTGACATGCAAGAAGCTGAAATCAGCCATGTCCATGAAAGTTTGCATATGTAGTTTGGCATATTAACTTTAGAACCTTTAATAAAATTTCATTAAAGTTTATGGTTTGATTTGGTTTTCATGGTTTTAATGGTAATTTTTCCAAACAAGTAGATAGATCATACTGCAGAAAACAGCCAAGTGCCTTTCTCGAAGACACTGCTGCAACCCACACAGGCAGGTACAGAACCCATGACCATTACATTGATGCTCTATCAGCTGAGCTACAATGGCTTTCAAATTAAAAATATATGGTTACTGAAGAAGAAATGATACGATTTTGGAGTCTGCTCATAAAGCATGTTGGAGTATGTTGCCATAGTTAATAAAATTAAATTAACACATATGAAACAGCTCAGCTGCCTCTCCTGGACAAAAAATATTGAAAAGCCACTGGTGTTAAAAAGAATCATTAAATGACTTCTTCCCTGCTGAATACACAGAAAGCATCCATGCATGAAGATCTTTCAATTTTTTTTCTTTCTTTTCAGTCAATTTGCTTTTGTCTGATCTGGATGTAGTTTTCTGAGTGCAAAAGCAGAGTACTGATCATTTTTGTTAATACGAACAACTTGGTTGTGGACATGGGCTACTGACAAAGAAATTATGGTGACATTTAAAATCACTATCTTGTGGAATTAAATAGTGCAAGTGTATTGATGGGTTTGGCTCTTTTTGTGATCTGTGAGTGTAATTCTAGCCATGAAACTTAAGTTCATTTCTGTTTGCTTATGATGGATATACATGCTTTGAAACTGCGAGAGATGCAACTCAGACCATTTCACTGACTTCTTTTAACTAATAATTATTAATATTAACATCCAATAAATAAATATGTATGTTGGATAAATGAGATTACTAGCATCACCACCACCCCACCACTCTAACGTCTGAAGACACCAGTAGTGATCAAACAAATCACCAAGTTCTTTTGGACAGCCTTGAAAATCAGCTCACTGGCCTTGAGCGATCGAAAGGGGTTGCTCATTAATAATGAATTTATGTCAGTTAGATCAGGTAAAATTCTACTGATTGGTTCTGAGGGTAACATATTTTGTATAATCTAAGAGAAAATGCTTTGTGGTTTCTGGTTCACTGCATGAACATTTACTGGTAAGTGATAAATGATTTTTAAAGATCGTCATTTAATAAACAACATGCACTAAGCAGTTTGTATGTCTGGTATGTATTTACCAATTCAATCAACTAGACATCAAAAGAAGCCTTTTAGTGAAAACCCTTTGTTAACGTGATCAAACATTTAGAAGATTAAGTAATAACAAGATTTTCAAGATGAGTGCCTTGATGGCCATATTGGATATTAGGCCAGCACCAATTTCTTTCACGACCAACACATTATCAGAATTCTTTCTGTGAAAACTCCAAGCTGATATGACCATTCATTCAGGAGTAATGACAGCATGATTTTCAAGATGGCTGCTATGATGGCCATATTGGATGTCCAAGCAGCACCATTTTCATTTACGGTCAACCAGACCATGGGGTGGGTGTATGTGTGTGGGCAGGTGGTTTCAATGCAATCCTCCAAGTGGTTTACTGTTCAGGAGGTGCAGCAATAACAGACTTGTGCTAACAACCAAACAGCCAGACAGACAACAGATCATCTCATATGTTCTTCTGGTCTATGACAATTAGAGCTAAAAAAAGACATGAACATATCATGCTGAACAGAAAAAACACTCAACACAGATGATACTGTACTCAGAATATGAAAGCCTTCAACAGCAAGAAAGAGGAAGGGTATGTGGCTCCATAATTGGAGTGATTATTTTCACTGATGCCCTGCTTAGCAAGGACCCTGTGCCTACTTAAGTGACAAAGAACAAATGGATCAACCCATTTTAGGACATAATTAGATCCAGTACCACAAGTTTCAATAAAAAGAAAATTCTTGTGTGTAAGCAGACAGGTACACAGTCAGCTATCTCTAGTTGCTGCCAGACTGGCACCAGGATGAACCAGAAATTTAGGTCACACAGATCACATCTAGATCACACACATGCCCAGCCAATAACGTATAACTGATTACTTTGTTTCAGATGCAAGGGCAAACTTTAAAGTGACACTGGGACCATAACTCAGGCAAATATTTACAGAAAAGGATGAATCTCAAACTTGACCATGGTATTCTTGATATTCAGGGCAATAACAAATATGGCTCAACTCCATGCAGTTTTCCAAAAGGTATTGAGCATAAACAGATGTGACTGACATGGGTAACAATACAGCTATATACCTTCCACCAAAACTATGGTGACATCATAAAAGAATGAGTGTAACTGCAATATATGCCTATTTACCATGCTGTTTGTATGAATCATAAATCCAGTGTATAAACGGCTTATATTTGATTAATCATGAGAAAACACCAATTATACCACAGCCTTTTATACAACAGCTATAAATGCGCTCAGATTATCCCACAAACCTTAAAATGACCTACAGTTTATACTCGCTTATAAGTCGAGTCAAACTACACACAAGACAAATCCTGAACTGCCAAAGCATAATGCGCAGGAGTCTATGCTATTCATTCTACTGACTACCCCTAACAAACTGCAAAGACCTAGATCTGCTGGCACATTATATGACCACATATTTGGGTCTGTGCTTGCAGCTGAAATCATCTTATAAGCAAAAGTATATACTGTCCTTAGAGCAGTCAAGTGTTGAATTAAATGCACCCACATGTACAGCTGAAAAACAACTCAATGTTCAGAAGTATAAAATAAGAATGCAATTAAAATAAAACCAAACTGCATGGGCAGTTGCCAGTCCCAAATCCATAGCAGGGTCAATGAATATGAAAACAAAGTTATGTTTGTTTTGTCAGTTTTATCGGCACTTTAAATATATAATTGGCTATATCACATATAGGAAATAGGAGCTAAGTGAATTTCCCTCAGATGCACAGAGGCAGCCAGCTCCCCGCCTCTATGTTGGCCTGGGCAGATACTGAAACCTTGGATTACAAGTGTGATCCTCTACCAACAATCTCATCAAAATCAAGGGGCCCCGAGTGGCCGAGTGGTCTAAAGCGCTCTCCGTTACAGATCACTGCCATCTCACCTCTGTCTGTGTGGGTTTGAGTCTAGGATTCAGCGAATGTGGATATGTGAGAAAGCTTGCCAGTAGTTTCTCGTGGGTCGGTGGTCTTTCCGGGGATTTCCCGGTTTCTTCCTCCACCATTAATACTGGCTGCCATGTATAGCCTATCGTGTGCTGAAAAATGGTGTTAAGCCACACAACAACAACAACAACATCAAAATCATATCTCCACTCTCCTACATGAAGATCTGACAGTGAATGCTTTTGGCTCATGTTCTGGTGACCTATGTTATTAACATTATGACTAATTTTATCAGCCAATTAGATAAAGTCTTACATCTTCGCATCTGGGTGACTGAGCAGTACGGTTGAAGAGCATCAATGTGTGCCAAACAATTAGATTCACTTTCAAATTTCTGAAAGCTGCATTATCCATTGGCTAATTCAAAGGTCACCAGAAAATGGCTCCTATGCGGTCATTGTCATATCTTCATGTAGGATAGTGGCAATCTGATTTTAATCAGACTGCTCTACCAAATGAGCTACCATGCTTCCTGGAAATGCTAGTTAAGAACCACTATTTTTCTTCTACTTACCCATGAAATGGATCCAATGCAATAGCCCTGGGCTGGTCAAGATCCTGCCAGTACAACACTTTACGCATTGTTCCATCCAGATTGCTTACTTCAATTCGGTTTGTTTCTGCATCTGTCCAGTACAGTTTCTTTCCCAACCAATCACAGGCCAGACCATCTGGAGAGGCTAATCCTGTTGAAATGATTGCTATAGTTACTGAGGTATTATTTATCTGTGTCATTTTTATTGCTTCCAAGCTAACATCTGTCCAAAATATGAGGCCCTCTGAATAAACAAAGTCTACGGCGGCTGCATCTTCCAGCTTATCAGCCACGACAGTAGAATTATTTTTAGCATTCTGAGCATCAACAAGGCAGATGTCTTTGCGATCGGCAAACAGCAAAAATGGTGATCCTGTGAAAAAAAAGAAAGAGACATTATTGTATTCATCAAGTCTGAATTGAGGTAATCTGAGAAGAGCTTAAATAAATTCTACAGTTTAAGGTTTCTCATTTTCTGCTTCGGATTCTTGTAGTTTTTTAAATCAAAGACTTCAGATGATTGGTTTTAATGATTATAACTAGGTTGTCATTTTTTTAAACTGCTTCTGTGATAAAAAAGGCCTGTGAACAAGAAGCACAGAGTAAGATGTTTAAATTCAGCAGTCAAATAGGGCAATTTAACTGTTAAATTTAAGAAGCCATGCTGGCTCATTGCTAAGCATGCTGGTTTCACAACTGAAGTGAAGCAGATTTAAACCATACATTAGTATCAGACTGCATCAGCTAATGTGGAGTAAAACACAATACCAAATGAAACTGTGAAGTTGTTCAATGCTGCACTAATTTTTTAGGTCACAAAATTGTTAACATTCTTGTCTTACTTTAAGTGACTGCCCTGTCAGCCAAAGTGCAAGGCCCCTGCATACACATAAACAGAAAAGTTTTATATATACAGCAACAAGTTATGAATGTTAGTTCAAAGCAAGGAAACAACGACTAGATGTGGTGAATTCAAAAAGTGGTGGTCTCAAGAACATAAAACTCAAAATCTGAGTCCGAGACTGTGTTTCCAAACATAGCCAATCAGAAACAATGCCTCAAAAGCAACATCATTTATGATAGGTTTACACTAATGGACAATGGATGACAGACAACTGGCCATCCCATGAGCTGTTCCAGTCTATGTACATATTAACTAAAAAAACATAACAATATGAACCAGAACTAAAAATGGATAGCATGTACCTTCACATGGGTTATTAAGGAATAATTTACTGAAGCAGCACTATTTTAAGTGAGGTGAAAAAAATCCTTCAAAAACATTGAAAAGGGACACAGATACACAAAATAACAAGAGTCCTTCAAAGGGAATTCTTTAAGAATAACAAGATTTTCAAATTAGCTGCTGTGGATATCAAACTGGCGCCATTTTCATTTAGGACCAACAAGACATCATACAGGACAAGCAAGATATCATAAGAAGCCTTCTGGTGGAAAGCCCATCAGCACCAATTTCACTAAGGATCAACTACACTATATGTCATAAGAAGTCGTTTTGTGAAAACCCCATGCTGATATAACCAACCATTCAAGAGTAGCGATAAAATTTTTAAGATGGCTGCCGTAGGGGCCATATCTGACATCTGATTCGCACCATTTTCATTTAGGACCAACCTGGCATAAAAAGACTTCTGGTAGAAATCTCATGTCAATATGACTCTCTATTCACGAGAAGTAACAATGACAAAATTTCCAAGATTGCTGTTGTGGTGGCCCTATTGAAAATCAGATCAGTGCCATTTTCACTGAAGAACTAGACTGTGGTGGAGAGACTGAATGTTTGAGCAGTACCATTTCATTTAGGACCTAGCAGACCATGAGATGAATGTGTGTACAAAAGGTTTCATGGCAATCCTCCAAGTAGTTTAGGATAAGTAGCAATAACAATCTTGTACTAACAGATGGACCGACCTCAGATAACAGACCATCCCATGAACTCTGATGTTCCATAACCACTACAGCTAAGAAGCATGGACTGGCAAGAAAATATCCAGGAACACATCGAAAAGGATATGTTAGGCTGAAAACAAGCCAAAAGACATGTAAAGACCAAAAACATTAAGCATTTAATAATATTTGTATATGCACACTAGTCTATCGAAAAAGATATGTTGGATATGAAGGAGGAAGACTGTCATCACATCATTTATTTTTTTAATTTTTATATTCTGCTTAGAATATTAAATTGGACTGGGTCTAAAGTCATTGAAAAATGCTGTAATAGAAGTAGGTATTATATTACTTCCAATTCAATATAGGTCACAGAGACCTGTCTTTGCAAAAAGGATGTAGAAATTGTCCAGATGCATCCATACAGCAAGTTTTGTGATATTAAGTAAGATAATCTTCACACAGCATGCTGAAAACTTGTCATGAATTAAATTAAAAAATGTAGTCCCAGAGAGTGAAATAGGAAATATTGGTCACAATCAACTTCTTTTGTTGCAAGGGTGTGGAAGTAACAGAGATGCATATCATCAATTCATCATTCTATATATGAACAGTAGATAAGAAACAAACATTAAACAGAACTGAATCATCAGACAGTGATTGGTAAAGTCTGGGCCACAAGGACCAAGTACTGATGTCAATGACTTCTGCTGATCAAGATGCATCACCTCAGTAAGTTTCATGCTTCTTGATAGGATACTATGTGCATAACATGCAGAGAACCTATGTGATCACAAGCTAAAAGCCGAATCTTAAACTATGCCAAAATATGTGATATGCAGGTCACAGTGCCCTTCTTTGTATGGTACAGAGACAGAGAGAGAGATGGATCTTATACAATCATCTAATCTAATGATTCAAGTATGAACAGTAAAAACACAAACTTTATCCAAAGTCAGTGAAGAATGAAATAATGTCATGGTGATTTAAAGATGAGGGTTTTCTACTCATCAAGATGCCTCTGACCAATTTTCATGATTTCAGGTATAACAGTAACCATGATGGAGGTTTAAAAGAAAACCTCTTTGGTCATGAGCTAATGCATAAACTACATACCCCAGTAAAATCTTTAACATGGTCACAGTGACCTTTACTTGCTGAATGGTACATTACAAATAGTAAATACAGTCAACTACTATCATAATTGTCATGAAACATTATTTATGACTGAGCCCAAGTCTGTTAAACATGAAAAATGGTCACAGTGGCCTCCTTTTATGACAAGGTTGTATTGCTCATCAAGATGCATCCCTTCACCAAGTTTCATGATTCCAGGCATATAATATGTATATAAGGTACAGAAAACCTATTTGGTCATGACCTAAGCACAAAAACTTAAAGCCAGCAAAATGTGAAATAAAGGTCTCAGTGACCTTGTTTTTAAGGGTGTGGTACTAACATACAATCATCTGGTTTGATGACTTGTGCACGAAAAAAGCTTGAGAAACACAACTTAAAACACGAACTGTAAACAAAGTCAATGAAGCATGAAATAGGGATACTTTTGTGATGAGGGTGAACTACTTCATTAAGATTCATCCTCTCACTAAGTTTCATCAATCTATATATAACAATATTTATACAGGTTGTAAGAAACCTAAATGGTCACAAGTTAAACCTAAAATGTAACCATGTTGGTAAAACATAAAATTGTAAATTGTTGGTCACCATGACCGTCTTCTGTTGCATGGATGCAGTACTAACAAATACATACTGTCATCGAGTCTGATGATTCTTCCTTAACAGATCTGAAGAAATAATCTCAAATTGACATTGAATAGGTCAGTAAAGCATGAAATGTTTATTGTAGTGAACTACTTCTGTGATATGGGTTAAGTATTTGTTAAAATGAATCTCCACACAATATCATGATTCCATGTATAACAATATTTATACAGCAGGCCAATCAACTCAGCTAAACAAAAAAATTAATGTAGCATGTACAAGTTGTTGTTGTTGTTGTTGTAGGGTTTAACGCCATTTTTCAGCACACGATAGGCTATACATGGCGGCCAGTATTAATAGTGGAGGAAGAACCCGGGTAACCCCGGAAAGAACCACCGACCCACGAGAAGCTACTCGCAAGCTTCTCACATACCCACATGGCAGTGATCTGTAACGGAGAGCGCTTTAGACCACTCGGCCACTCAGGGCCCCGCATGTATAAGTAATGTACACATATGTACTAAGTTAGCCCCCTCAGACCCCTTTCCAGAGGGTGGGTGTTAAGGAACCTACTCTAAACTGCTGCCTAGAACCTAGAAGGAAAAAATTACTTTAATTCAGTGAGGCTGAATATATGTATATGTATACTTTAACCAATGTAGACATGGACATCTGAGGTAGTACAATAGCTTACTTCTATTTCATAGAAGTGAGCTTAAAAAAAAAATTGAGGGATAAAGTTCCCATACCAGATGCACCTCTAAGCCACTACTCTCTTATACTTGTGCCAAGTTTCATAAACATATTTCAAATGATTTTGAGTTATGCTCTGGAAACAATTATAAGTTTGGTGGTTGCAAAATATTTCCATGACAACCTAAAAATACTGACAATAAATAATTTTAAATAGGAAAAACCAGCACTAGGCCTATAATCTGATGTGTATACCTAGTTTTATATGTACATTATAAATGATTTTCTAGTTGCACTCTGGAAACTATCTGGCCAATTTTCAACATGTTTCTATGGTAACATCAAAAATATTTACATCACAAAATTCTTAATTGCAAAAGGCACCTCAAAGCCAGTAGTTTAGTATGTGTAGCTAGTTTCATAAGCATATCGCTAACAGTTTTTGAGTTGCCCCTTTGGATAGTTTGTCAGATGTACTATTTGTTTTTGTGGCAATGTTATCTATATATATCTATCTATCTCTATATATATATATATATATATATATATATATATATATATATATAGGGAAAAACACTATTAGAACTATTTTTAAAATATTTTAATTTAATATCTTTACTAAGTTTCATAACATATATCAAACTGTTTTTTAATTATGCTTTGAAAACAGAAGCATGACTGAGCTGGCAAATACTCCAAGACAACCTGAAAAATGTTAATGAAGAAAAATTTCTCGACCACTAATTTGATAAGTACCAAATTTCAACAATAATACCATGAACAGCACATTATACAATTACCCCATACTTAATAGTCATCTATGTAGATAATAGAAATTTTTCTGCAGAAACCATTTTTCTTCATTCAGTCACATTGACCTAGATGGTTTGGCCCAAAAATGAATAGGCTTCTTCCTTACCCTAACAGCAAGCCATCCACTGGACTAAGTCTGTGATGCAGAAACAATGTTATTGTATGATGTGTGTACCAAGTTTCATCCATGGATATGCATCTCAAATGGTCTTTTTATTATACACTGAAAATGAAAGGGTGACTGATGGATGGATGGACATAATGGCAGCTGGACGGTCCCTTGTATATACTCCAGCCAGCTTCCTTGGCTATCGTGAAATAATGACTGCAAAGGTCACCTCTATGGATCTTTGAGTAGCCTCCAGTAACCACTGTAAATCTCAATTACCATGCAAAAATATATTTAAACTGAAGTGAAGCATGAAATATAAGTCAGTGATATACATTTGTGATGAGGGTGTAGTACTCACCAAGTTTCATGATTCCAAGTATAACAGTATATTTAATGCACTGCACAAAAACACACGAGCTAAATGCAAAAACTGAACCAAGACTGTACAACCAATGTAGAGGTACAAATTTACCCACCCACCCCCAGCCCACTACCATGGGGGTAGGTGCAATGTAACCCATTCCAAACTGTTGCTTAGGACCTATGAAGGAATAACCTGAGGGTTTACACATGTATAGGCTTTATCTGTGCAGACACCAATATTAATGCCAATGCCTCTGTGTGTGTGTGTGTGTGTGTGTGTGTGTGTGTGTGTGTGTGTGCATAACAATAACTTGCCCCTACTTCAAAGAGGCAAGCTAAAAACATTATTTTGTCATGGAGTAAACACAAAAACTTAACCAAAGCTAACAAAATATGAAATGCAACTCCCCGTAAATGCTGTACGGGTTTGGTACTAACAGAGATTCATAGCATCATGCTGCATGATGATTCCAGCATTAGAAAGAATCTTATAACACAAGTCAGTGATGCAAGAAATATAGCTCAGTGACCTACTTTTATGATGGAATGTTGCACTTACCAAAATGCATCCCCTCGCTAAGTTTCATGAATCAAGATAGAACAGATATATACTGGGTACAAGAAACCTACCGAGTCATTATGTTAAACACAAAAACTTAACCTTAGCCAGTACAAAGTAAAAAGTAGGTCACAATCTTTTATTGTAAGTGTAGTACTAGCAAAGATGCATACAATCAGCTAGTTTTATAAATCTAGCATGAAGAGCCAGAAGAAACTCATAAGGCAAAATGAAACCAAAACCAGTGAAGCATAAAAGGTTGGAAACAGTGACCTAATTTTGTAATGAGGCCTTAGTAATGTTAAGGTGCAGTGTGGCTGCACATATATAGATTCTTTTATTGGTGCTGACACCAATGATGCCAGTACCAGTGATGTGGGTAGTACAATAGCTCTAGTCAATATTGTCGAGGTAAATTAAAACACCAGGCTTTATCCAGTACATGTAACTGGTACCATCAGCTTTTTACAATGGCTAAACTTTTCTCTGTATACAGGAGCATAGGGCCATATCGAAGATGCTGCTTTCCCTAATTTACTCCCCATGACAATGGGAGTGTTGGTGTTGGTGGAGCATTCATGTAATATTTTTGTGTTTTTGTTCTTGTTACTTTTTGGCATTTCTATGTATTCACATTGTTTGAGAATCAAATGGAAGCCCAAAACCTAACAAAACATTGCAAACTGTCTAGTAAAATCTTGGCTGACACATGATTCACCATCAGAATAAGAAACAGTAGTGGCAGCTGAAATAAACTAAGCAGCTATGCCTGGTTGTCATACCTAGATAACAACTGGCAAGTGGTACAAATACCATTCAAAATCAAGAACCATATATCAAAGCCCAGTCAAATCAGAAAAACACATTTAGCCACAAGATACTGAAAAGATATAGGAGTCTGTACATCTGAGCCTTTCTGTTTTTACTAAGGCTGCAATAAATTCAAAAATTCTAGCAGCTTTTAGTCCCAATGCTTCATTAAATGAAATAAAATGGAGAGAAAGGTATCAGAGAATTAGATGCAACATTACAGAATTAAACTAAACAATATCAGATGCTGCAATTTTATATATATATATATATATATATATATATATATATATATATAATTCTGAAGAGTGAGAGGAATACTCTTTAAATTAAAACACATCCTAGAGAAAAAAGTAACTATTAAAATCTTCATAAAATTCTTGCAATATTTGTAGGTTTCATTATGATGTATATGCCAATTTGGCCATTACACCATATATATGGCCACAAGACAGAGCAGACATTATACATTATAAGTAATTCTTACTAATCGAAATATATACGTTACATTATTGTAATTACAAAGTAAATTGTTTATTTGACTGCCCCAGCAAGATTCAACACAAACATTTTTAAGTAGGAAGCACGCAGGATTTCCTGCTTTTGCAAACTGGTGGTCCTTCTGACTGACAGAGGGTCCTTCTCGTTTATGGTTATACTCAAGGAAAAAATGTGTGATCAACACAATAAATTAAAACACTCTTACAAGGTTTTTATTTTATTACAGTTGACATTGAATTTGACAGTTTATATGATTTGTTATGTAATGCTGACAAATCTTGTGCATGGTATTTATCATCTTCAGCAGCAGCAGCAGCAGCAGCATCAACATCACTGACACATCATCCGTTTCCATTGCAACAATCTTTTTCATCCATTCATTCCCATATCTCTCCGACATAAGGCCCGCTACAGCATGACTGATGGTTTCACTCTTTACCATGGGTAAATTTTTATACCAATAAACCAAAGAAGACATACTAAATTACTGAATTAACAAAATGAAATAAACTAGAAGGAATCTCAAGTTAAATTGGTTGTTTAAGAGTTTACAATATTATAAATGGAATGGACCTAAACTTACATTTCTGGTTTAATAGTTTAAATTCAATAATATCAAATGAAAGTTAATAACATTTTTACCTTGTACTTGAAAGAACATACACAATTTCTTTGAAGATGTATCGGTGGAGCCATCACTAAAAACTGACTGGAGGAAACGATATGGTCCTGATCTGACCTATGAGTAACAGCAATAGCCCTGATAAATTTCAGAGAATATTTGTCCGTCAGGTAGGTACTGCCAATTTCCAAACCTTTCACCTTGTCCAACTTGCATAATTTCACATAGTATATGATTACGAACATCCATGTTTTGTGACAAAATGAGCATTTCTAAACATGACAGGTAGTTTTTCAAAGGCTGCCTCATTCATCAACATAATGGACTTCTTGCTTTTAGAGGAGTCAGGGGCTGCCTTCTCAGCTTTCTTTCTTAAGCTATTCCTTTGCGGCTCTCTGAGAAGTCTTGGGTTCTCAGTGTGCCAATTTTAAAGCTGTTGCAGCCAACTACAAATGTTCCCGATCGTATCATACGCAGAACAAATGGAACATGCTATCTCATCTATCTCCTTGTTGTGGTTTAGCTATGGAAATTCCTGTTTCTAGGTATCTTGGAATTTCTGTTCTCTTTTGGTCTTATCATACACACGTTGTACTTCAAGTTTCTGATCTTTTGTTTTTTGTGTCTGGGGTGGCGGAAAGACATTATCAAGAAATCTCCACATTTTTCAAACATGCGAAACCACAAAACAAAAAGTCGGTTGCATAAAAACTTGACGCTCTTATATGATTAACAAAGTAAATGCCCAATTGACAATTTAAGGTAAGTGCCCAAACAACAATGATAATTTGGTTTAAATGGCATAAGCATGATCTTTATTTAACTTCATTTCTCTTTCAAGTTTTGCCATGTTTGATATGTTTATAATTAAAAGAAAGATTTATACAATGCTATAACATGGGATTGATATCCACAACTTAAAATAAAAGGCCTGATGGAGAACCCGGCTTTAGGAAAGTGGTGGTCCTTCTGAAAATTAGGTGGCCTCAGACCAGTGGACCTGCGTTAGTGTCAAACCCTGCCTAGAACAAACAATTTTTCTTTTTTATAGCCAGGCTTGACCAAAAATTGACCAAGTACAAAACAGTCATGTTCATATTATAATTGACCCCTTACACATCTAATTGTTGTTGTTTTGGGTTTAATGCCATTTCTCTGTGCAAGATAGGCCATACATGACAACCAGTATAACTGGTGGAAGAAGAACCTGGGACAACCCTATTAACCCATTTTATCCTGAATACGACTACGGACATAATACCTCATTCTATCCTGAATACGCCTGTGGTCGTAGTATCCCATTTTATCCTGAATATGACTTTGGTCGTACTCTACTATGTATGTGTGTAGTGTCTCTAGAAACACGTGTTATACATCAAAAATATTTGTGTACTTCTTCACCAACACAGGAAATGGTTAAAGCAAGCATGCGCAATGAAATTAAAAAAAAAAAAAACGTGGTTGGAAAAGAAATTGTTGGCTTGAAAATCGATCGATAAAATGATGGATGACAACTCAGGTGTAAACATGGATGTTGATAGCAAGGATAGCGACATTGAAGTTGATGATTTGGATGATTCTGATGATAATAATGACTTAAATGATGGGTTAGAATTGAATCAAGTTGATGAAAGAGATGATGCATGGCTTCATGCACTTTTCGACAGTGATTCGGAGAATGAAGCTGACTCTGAAGTCTTTCAAGAGGAATGGGTCCAGGATGATTTTTCTCCTCGGTTGCAGCCACAATTTAAATTGATATAAGGGGCAACTGTTCAACACCCAGAAGAAGCTGATGCACATTACTTTGAGTTACTTTGGGATGATTCAATCTGGAAAAAACTTGTTGATGAAACAAACCATTACGCTGAACAGAAGTGTAGAAAAAATCCCCCCAACCAAAGTCACCAAGATGGATGCCAGTCGATATTCCCACAATGAAGGCCTTTATAGGCTTATGTTTTACCATGGGAATAATTCGTCTTCCATCAAGACATAATTATTAGCGACAAAATAAGTATATATTTGTCACATCCTTCAATAAAATCGTGTCTCGTGACAGAGATACTTGCATCTCCATGACAATGAAGAACAAGCTGCAGAGCCTCAGCCAGAGGAAAGACCAGATAAATTAAAGAAAATCAGATGGTACCTGGATTATTTAGACCAGAGATTTCATCAAATTTCATACCCAAAACAAATGCAACTACCGTATTTACTGCATGTATTCATACACGGTTTGTTTTTGGACACCATTTTTTTTTTTTAAAAATATAATATTTAAATGCCTTGTAATTTTCAGACGTTGCTCTGCTATAATTTTTTTGTACAACTTATGTTTTCGGACACAATCTAAGAAGATCAGCTGCATCGTTTTAAAGTAAAATTCACAGCGTGTTTGCCGTTAATTTAACTGATACTACCGGTAAGGTTGCTTCATTTGGTTGCCAATTATTTAATGTGATCATTCACTTCCATGAACTAATAAAATTTAAAATTCTTAATCGTTTGTATGTATGTATGTATGTATGTATGCAGATAGATTGATGGATAAATAGACATTTTTATATTAAGCCATACACAATCAATAACAATATCAAAGAATGAAAAGAAATATGATTTAATGCTGTAATATATTTAAATATGTTATTCATTTTCAAGTAGCTTTTCCATAGCCTCTTTTAGGTCCTTGGGCGAAAAGCCCTCAAATTCTGTATCACTATCATCATCCGTATCGTTTAATTGTTCGGCATTTCTGATCAACGCATTTTCAGTTCCGCTCAGATTGACACTGATACTGCACACCTTGAAAACTTATCCATCAAAATTATTACAGTACTAACAATATTATGTTTCACGACAGCTATCCAGTAAATAAACTTAAATAACTTTTGATAGTGGTGGGTATCCTATTTATACTTTATATTTTGCTAGCTTGATTTGGCTAACAAAAATATGATTGGTTGTCAGTGTAGACATCGTTACACATGAAACCACTTCAAGCAGGTGTTACAGTTATGGCTTTGATTAGAAACCATGACCCCTGCTTTATAACATTAAACAATACATCAGAGAGTCGGTATGGATTAGTAAATTCATTGGCATCGTGCAACAAAACAAACCCCTTATCCCTGAGGCATTATCGGGTATGTACCACGGTTTAAACTTCAAGCAGGTGTGACAGTTATGGCTTTGATTAGAAACCACGACCCCTGCTTTATAACATTAAACAATACATCAGTATGGATTAGTAAATTCATTGGCATCATGCAACAAAACAAACCCCTTAGCCCTGAGGCATTATGTACCACGGTTTAAACATAGTTATTGTTCTACAGGTAATAAACCTCTTTGTAGACGATAAATATTGACTGTGGGTGCTACATGTTTGGTACATCGTGTGCTCTTTTAACGAAATCCAGATGGCTGCCTTTTATTTCCAAACACACCTGTCAAAGAAATCCCACAAGTTATATTATTAACAATTATCACCTAGACACCTTGAAATCTATGACACGCATCAAAACAATCTTTGAGCATTTGATTGTTTCGAGTTGGCAAGCTCTGCTCATTTTGAAGCTACCCTCGGCTGGGTGGAAAAAAAAAGAACAGAGAACCACAACAAATAGATCACCTTTATTTTTAAAAATACCAACATATTAATCATGCCGACTCATATAGTGCAACTTGCTTGTTATTTTCACTCTTCCTAGGCATGCTCACAACACTCACCCCATAAGGAGACTCTAAGATTAACCATCATACATGTACCGGTATTTAAACTCTCAGTACTAAAATGTTTGTCATAAATATCTTCAGAATTATAATTCCAAAATCTTTTTATTTAGTTTGTATTAATATCTTAATTACAAAGAAATAAAGCTTGTGTGTGTTTGTAAGGTAGATTTTAATGATCACTGATTAGCAGAGGGTTAAACTGTGGATTGCAAGATTACCAATATGGCGGTTCTTTTGGAAATTACACACACAATCGTGCCTCTAATACATGTATGGCTGCGTTTTGGGGGGGGATGGACATGTATCAAATAGACAAAATAGGCAAGTAATGCCTGTTTTTCATTCATTATCCTTTCCATGGTGTTAGACAAAATACTTGTTTTACTTCATGGCGGCACGTCATCACGTGAGCTAATGGTAACTTTGTTACGGACGTGAGGGAGGGCACAAATTTATCTTCATGTTTGTTTTCAGACACCTAATTAAAGAATTTAATATGTATTCGGACAACAAAAAAAGTAATTATTTTTTGCCATCCGAAAACATGCAGTAAATACGGTATTGATGAAAGCATGATTCAAAGGAAGACTCTCTTTTAAACAGTATCTCCCAGCAAAGCCAACAAAATGGGGGTGAAACTATGGAATATGGCCAACAGCTCAACTGGATACATGCACAGATTCCAGGTATACACCCGCAAAGAAGATGGGCAAGAAAAGGGGCTGGCTTACAGAGTAGTAATGGATCTAGGCTCACACATTTTCGGAAAAAATCTGACAGTCTATTTTGACAACTTTTACACAAGCACAGATTTATTGAGAGACTTGCATACTAGAGGGGTGATGGCCTGGGGAACGGTCCATAACAACAGGAAGGGGTTGCCAAAAGAGTTGCTGCCAAAACAGCTGAAACTGAAGAAACATGAATACAAAGTTGCACTGGAGGATGAACTTACATTTTGTGTTTGGCAAGATACAAAAGCTGTTCGTGTCTTGTCAAATGTTCATGACCCATTATCACGTAGCTATGTAAACAGACGTTCTGGTATGGTTGTTCAGCAACAGGTTGAAGTTCCCAAAATGCTATCGGATTACCAGCAAAACATGAAGGGAGTAGATCTCTGTGACCAGATGGTTGGGTACTATCTTCTTCATCACCAGTCAAAAAAATGGTGGCATCAAATTTTCTTTTACCTAATGGAAACTTTGGTGTACAATGCGTATGTGATTGCACAGGACACAAATCCAGAGAAAGTCAAAACTATGTGGCCAACATTTCAGTGCTATCTGGAGGACTTAGTTGCATCTCTGGTTGGTGACATTAGAGCTGGAAAGGTTGCAGCACTTGTTCCAGAGACTACCAGGGTAACAGTGCAACATACCATTGAAAAAATGTTTGACAGAAAAAAACCTGTCATGAATGTTCACTGGCCGCTCAACCTGGAAAGAGAAGAGGGGTGACAAAATTTGGTTGCAGGGAATGCAATGTCCTTGTTCATACCGAATGCCAGGGAAAACACATTACTAGGTGTATATACGCTTAAAAGCTGATGTTTAGACAACAACTGATGTAGAATTTGCAGTTTTAAAAATGAAGTACGTTTTTGCAATGTGATGTGGACATTTTTATTCACCATTAAAGTAATATTATTACTGACATAATGATGATGTGGACTTCAAAATTTGGACAAAAATTGTACTGATTAATTACCTTTATCTTACTGAAAGATTTCTAGGATTAATTTATGACAAGTTTTCATAAGAAACTGCATGCTGAAGTACATGTTCTAGAATGTGAAGTAAACAAATTGTTCCAGGTGTTTTGTTGTCTAATTTTAGTAAAATTATTATAACTTTTGAACTAACAGTGCTAGAAACTTCAAATTTGGACCAAAATACTAGAAATAAAATTATCCTTATTTTATTCACATACTATTTCGAGCATTTCATTCATCTTCATGAACAAAAGATTCATTGAACATCATGGTAAGTTTTTTAATGTTTTTTTTTTTTTTCCAGTCATATTTCAAAATACAGTTGTGAGCATGTACATTGCTAAATGATAATAAAACATATATCACTGTGTTGCAAATTTTATTACCTTTTCAGAGATACATAGTTTTATATACTTTAAAAAAGAAATAACAATGTTACAACATTTTTAGTAAACATGGTGAAGGTCATCACAATTTCTGCTGCTGCTGCTGTATGATGCTCCATTTTACCACAATGTATTTAGAATTGCTTCTCAGAAATCAGGCAATGCAGTTGAAATTGGTAAACAGGATAAAATGGGTTAAGAACCACCAACCCACCAGAGGCTACTGGCAGCTTTGTTGCATACCCACATTGGCCAAGCCTGAGACTCAAACCTACATGGACAAAGGTGAGATGGCAGTGGTCGGTAAAGGCAAGCGCTTTAAACCACCTGGCCACCTGGGGCCCCACTTGTAATTTTAATGCTGAGGTAACTTGCCCAATATGTAAGTGATCACTATGGCTCAAATTTTCGACCACAATGACATGAATACATAGATGCATGAGCTGTCCTGTACATTTATAGGGGCTGTTTCAGAATACTGTGAAATACTTCGAACCTGCTCATTTTTAAAGCAGTTTTATAAACAAACAAAACAAAAATATATCGGTCATCTTAGTGGCAGTTCGTATCTATCAGCAATTACTACAATGTAATCTAGGTACTGCTATCAGTTAGAATTACAATCTAGGTAATCGTACTAAATCAGTTGGAATCAATGACCCCAATGCAATCTAGGTATTCCTATCAGTTTGAATTAATTACAATACACTGTATATAGTTTCCACTGTTCTCAACTGAAGTTGTATGGTCAAAATACATCATGTAATGACCAAAGTGCGGATATAAACCTTAACTAATGCCTTCAAAAAGAAATATGTTCCATTCTAGGATGTGATCAAAGTGTGGATATAAACCTTAACCAAAACCTTCTAAAAGAAACATGTTCCGTTCTAGGATGTAATCAAAGTGTGGATATAAACCTTAACCAAGGCCTTCCAAAAGAAATATGTTCCATTCTTGGATGTTATCAAAGTGTGGGTATAAACCTTAACTATGGCCTTCCAAAAGAAATATGTTCCATTCTAGGATGTGATCAAAATGTGTGGATATAAACCTTAACCAGTGCCTTCCAAAAGAAATATGTTCCATTCTAGGATGTGATCAAAGTGTGGATATAAACCTTACCTAAGGCTCTCCAAAAGAAATACGTTCCATTCTTGGATGTTATCAAAGTGTGGATAGAAACCTTAACTAAGGCCTTCCAAAAGAAATATGTTCCATTCTAGGATGTGATCAAAGTGTGTGTGGATATAAACCTTAACTAAGGCCTTCCAAAAGAAATATGTTCCATTCTTGGATGTGATCAAAGTGTGGACATAAACCTTAACCAGTGCCTTCCAAAAGAAATATGTTCCATTCTAGGATGTGATCAAAGTGTGGATATAAAACTTAACTAAGGCCTTCCAAAAGAAATATGTTCCATTCTTGGATATAATCAAAGTTTGGATATAAACCTTAACTAAGGCCTTCCAAAAGAAATATGTTCCATTCTAGGATGTGATCAAAGTGTGGATATAAACCTTAACTGAAGCCTTCCAAAATAAATATGTTCCATTCTTGGACGTGATCAAAGTGTGGATATGAACTTTAACTAAGGCCTTCTAAAAGAAATATGTTCCATTCTAGGATGTGATCAAAGTGTGGATATAAACCTTAACTAAGGCCTTCCAAAAGAAACATGTTCCATTCTAGGATCTGATCAAAGTGTGGATATAAACCTTAACTAAGGCCTTCCAAAAGAAACATGTTCCATTCTAGGATCTGATCAAAGTGTGGATATAAACCTTAACTAAGGCTCTCCAAAAGAAACATGCTCCATTCTTGGATGTGATCAAATTGTGGATATAAACCTTAAGTAAGGCCTTCGAAAAGAAATATGTTCCATTCTAGGATGTGATCAAAGTGTGGATATAAAACTTAACCAAGGCCGTCAAAAAGAAATATGTTCCAGTCATGGATTTGCAATTGTAGGATTCTTGCTGATTTCTTGAACATCGAGGTAAAATATGAACTGAATAGGCCAAAATCCCTACTCATGTCTGCAAGCCCTAGCTTTATTTTATGCTGAATTCGTATATAAAGAAAATTCACCCCTTTATTTAAATGGGGGAAGAGGAATTTTCAACCTTAATTTGCAGTTCAAGAACTGACTTCATAGCAGCAGAAGCTGTATTCACAAAACTGATATGTCTCACTAAAGTGCCTATAAACTAACCTAAATGCAAAACTAAAACTTGGGATCCCAAATGCAAAGAACACTACATCCCACACAATCCAAACATGGAGACCACAAAACATTTTAAATGGACAAAGGAAAATTTAGTACATAATTGTTTTTAAAAGAAAATGAGATAATCTTATTTATATTGACAATTTTACCACCTCAACTTTTGGACTGCACTTTATTATTCATATTTTCAATGGATACTTACATTATTGCAACTAAAACTTTATCATGTGCTAAAGTAACTCATGAAAACATTAACATATCTGAATATCTGGTTTAGGTGATCTATGCTGCACTAAAGAAGTTTCATTCAAGATATTCCTGTCATTTAACTTATGTGTTCACACCTTACTACCAGTGTTTACTATAATAGATACAAGTTTTCTTGATTACTTTTCTTTTCAAATTGATCATCAATTAAATTGTAAATTGTGTATTTGCATAAATTTAATTTCTTTTGTAATTAATACAACTCAAAACAAATTAAATCCACCTTTCCGTAAGTATGACTTTTGCCTTGAAAGTGCGTCACCACAAGCCTTGAAAGTTTTCATTGCTAAATTACTACATGTATATATTTTTGGACACCATATTTCTTTGGACACCATATAAATTCTGGAACATGGTTTTCTTAATAATAAGTTACGCAACACCTTTTAAATCATTTGAAAATTATATGTCAGAAAATGCACTCAAACTTATATTTTATTTATAAAAAATATTAAACTTTGTATTTGAGATAGAACTCTTGAATCCACTGTGGCATCACCTCATCAATCAAACCCTTCCACTACACATGTATGATCATCCTTTCAGCGCATGAATATTTTTTAGCTCCCTCACGCGGTTAAAAAGTATCATTGGAGGCTACACATCTCCTTTCAATGCCAGAAGTTAGATTTTTTACTGGCATGGTCGCTGGAATTCTCACACTTTTCACCCCTTTTTATGGACAATTAAAGTTTCTTCATTAATTTTTAAGTAAGATAGTGTTGATAACACCGAATTTATCTATAACTTTTAAAACATTCGGCCCTTAATATTTCTTTTATACTAATGATCAAAGTTACTATATAATGCAACCAAAATACCTATTCTATGTGTCTAAGGGGTGTGCAGTTAATTAGGTCTTGTCACCTATCATTGCTGACATGTCATTAGTTATAATGGTCAGTTCTTAGGTGTGGCTGGAGAGTAGCTAGAAGGTGAATTACTGTATATGCTCACTTATAAATCAGATCCAACTTCACAAACTCTGATATGCCATCACTAATGCACCATTCAATCTGAGTCTATGTTGTATGCAGTTGGACTCAACTTATAAGCAAGTACCTGTGGTCAATAAGATACATGGAAAGGTCCATAGCATAAGGTCACCTACACAACCATACAGAAATAATGGGGTAAAAGTCACAACAAATGCACTTTTATGAATTTGTTTTGATGATCCAGTATTACATCTACTGTACAAGTATTTACCCTTGCAGTCTTGGGGATATACTAGGGGACCAATGCATGCCATAGAAGTTAAGTAAAGAATGCAAAAGCCACTGTGGCAGAGAGTTCAGCATGCAATCAAAAGGGTATGGGTCCAAATCCTACCTATCAGGCCAGGTTGGCTACCATGGTGTGACCTTAAGATAGTCATTTTTCTTGGCACTAATAACCTAATTGTGTTGTGCTGCAAAACATCAAACCAACTGTACAAGTATTCATAACTAAAGAGGATGAAATGCGCAGGGTTCATCATACTACAGTATAAATGCTTATCATGACTGCAAATGTAAAAATTAATTATTATCAACCATATCCTGAAACAAACTTAGCCAGCTACTAAGGTAAATAAAAGCTCTAGGATGGCAGTACATTACAGTTGCGAATTCCCCTGCTAACAAGGTTCCCATACAAATCAAAGTCTGACACCTGTCACAGCATAGACTGTCCACCAAAAGCTAGCTGCAATAGCTTTTCAGTGCATAGTCTATATCACCTTACATAATTTCAGACCATTTTTAATCCGATGATAGCATGATTTTGGAGCAATATTATACGCTACATTAAAGAACCATGACTTTGTAGTTTTCCTTTGTTCAAGTACCTCACTGTTCCTTTAATTCTAAATTACTAATACTCAACAATATACACACAATTCACCATGGGTTTCAAATGTTCTAATACCGAATCTGAGATTGACTGCACTGTACCAACAGTGTATGAACCTTTGTGGGAAGAAACAGAAACAAAAAAAAGCTATTTTTCAAACCACACATGGCATGTGACATTTTAAATTTAATGACCACTGATTCTCAGGACACAATAAAATGATCATTTGGCTGTCAGTCTATCATATTTCGATGCCACTCAGGTGTATCATTGTCAGACTTAAAATAAAAACTCCAAAATATACCCAATATGCACTGTATATACTCACTTATAAAACGAGTCAAATTGCAAACAACAAAGATCCAGATCTGCCGTAGCATAATGTGCCTGCAGATCAATGTCTATATTGTGTTTTACTGATTACTCCTTCCAAACTGCAAAGACCCAGATCTGCCAGCACATAATGCAATGGCAGATCTGGGTCAGTGCAGTTTGGGCTCATTTTGTAAGCAAGTATATATGGTACTATGGCAGGATTAGAAAACCAGTCCTTTCTTATGGAAATCTGAGAATATCATAAAATCTCATATTTGTCATCAGAGGTAAACTTAGTCTATGCTGAGCTAATTCAATCACCAATGCATTGTGACTTTTTGTTGTTACACTAAGCACTAATTATTTTCAGTATTCGATGCAACAACATTTCCCTACTGACATGGCAGGCACTTCACATCTGCAACTTGAGAAACCTTGGATCTGATTTTGAGAAAAGGGCAGTTTGTCAGTTTGAAATGAACAACTTAATATTTTGGTAAAATGTATACTTTTTTTACTTGAAAAATTGAAAGGTGACTGAACCCCCAACACCATACCATACCCCTGTATCGGCAAGCAAGGATTTCCCCTTCCCTGGTGCATTAGGGTGGTATAAAAATGGTGGAGGGGGAAATGGGTGGGGGTTTAGGTACAAGTAATGAAATCTCTCTTAAAATCTTTTGGCACTAGGTTATCTTAAAGGTCAAGTTTTAGAGCCAAGTCAAGCGAGTTTACCATATATACTGGCTTATAAGACGAGTCCAACAGCAAACTACACAAACTCAGAACTGTCATTGCATAATGCACCGGAAGATCTAGATCTGTGCAATTTGTTAGGAATACTCAGTAGAAAAACAACATAGACCCTGATCTGCAGACACATTATGATATAGGAAATCAAGATATTTGTTATTTGCCTCAACTTGTAAACGAGCACATATGGTAAGTACATTAATAGGGTTCTGTGCTTCTTGTGTGTCCAGCAGTCTTTCAACAATAGCTTCTGTTCATTCAGTCAGTTTTATTTATGAACATACCAAGATGAAACTTGCTGTTTAATTTTGAATCAACAAGAGGATCAAAATTTTATAAATGTACAAATAAAACAATATACTATTGATTGGCAGACATGATGTACACTTAATTCCTTTATTTTATGAGCATCAAATTTTGTGGATTTTGTGAAAAATAAATTTTTGTCAGTTCTTTATTGAAGAATTGGTGAAGAATATTGTATTGTTCCAAAGAAGGACCATTGTTCCTTGGATCTTTCAATTTACGGTTTGAAGCAACTTTGCCCTCATGTATTTGCTAATAGTGTATTTACATTGACCAGTAATATTTGCATATACTGAAGATGTTATCTGCGATTGCCTAACCGTATGGATCTGCAATGGTAAGATTTTGAAGAATAATTTGCTTTAAGGGCCTACAACAAGATGTTCTTGAACAAATTCGATGCGCAGCAAAATCTGCACATTGTAACAAGTTGATAAGACTTGGACAAATTAACCTTTTTACCAACCTGGAATAATGAATGATTTAGCAATTAACTTATTACTGTTTAACAACACATTAATTTGTGAAAACTTCTACCATATCAAGATATTTGAAATACATTGTTTTGCCCTGGGAAACACCAGTGAATGACCTTGCCAGGTCTGGACCAGATTTCAACCCACACCACTCTAGTCAGCAAGTCCAAAATGCTAACTATAGAGCCATCATGCCTCCTCTTTTACTTATATGTATCAACATATCTTGATGAAATCTGCCATACAAGTCTGTATGAACTCCAACAAGGTCTGTAACTTGAGAAAACCAAATAACCATTTTTGCTTACATTCTTTGGGGGATCAGAACCATTACTGGCAAGGTAAACAATATTAAGTACATTCATATTTTTTCTTACACCTATAATCATCTGATATGAAAACCTGTTACTGGCAATATTATAGCCATTATAAATTGTGCATCTATAGACCTTTGCAATAGTTTTAATGGGTGCTGCCATGCTTGTATCATGTGACATTCCGCCATTACAGATGTCACACAGTGCTCAGGACTGTGGAAGTTACATTCGTACACATTTACTGTAAATATCATTCATCTGCACAAGTATTTAGGTTAAAAAAGCAACAATATGAACAAAGTTTTTTGCTGAATTAAGTAAACCTAAAGTTTCAATGTTGTTGTTTAAATTTTTATCTTGTGCAATTTGGTTTTTTATTGTTTTTTATCAAGAGGATATAATTCATGCAACCTTTTATACTGTCCCTCATTCTAAATTTTAAACTATTAAATAGTTTTTGGGTCCCTAATAATTACATCAGCTAAAGTAAGTAATACTTTTTTCATGTTTTCATATTAACATAATTTTTCACTTACTAATTCTCATACATCTAACATTTTTTCATTTACTAATTCACATACATCAGTTAAGTAGGTGCACAACTGAATTACATTCACTAATAAAAAATTACACAAATGAATAATTATTAATTTCAACAAAAAAATTACATAAATAAAATTATATTCCATTATTTCGATGAATGTCAAATCTGAAAATTCACAGAAGACATAAAAAGCATAAATAATTGTGCCTATCAAAGAATTTGGTCACATCTGTATGAGACATTCTTCAGTAATAATAAAGGCATCTTCACTAGCCAAGGTTCCGATAATATAACCCTATCTACACCTTGGCAGATCGAACAGATATACTGGTGCTTTGTCCTAGCGACATCTATTGGATTTCACAAGTTGCCTCCCTTAGTATGTAATGCCAACTAACCAACAGCATGGTGTATTGTACATCGGCCTAAAATTGTGGAGGCAATTGACCTAAAAGGATACTTTATAAGTTTAACTTCGAAAGTATAACTACATACTAGAGGGAAGCCATTACAGGTCTATTTGAGTGAAAGGTATTTGTGCAAACATTGACCAGCAGTGGGAAACTGCTTACTTATCAGTCCATTCAAGTTATGTGCTCCCCTCACTCAATCATGTATGAATAGTGTTCAAATTTGAACAACTTAATTTTGATTGGATGCAATGGCTTGATGATATTACTTCATTTTTAACTTTACAATACATGAAAAACATACCATGTTCACATTCATTTTATTTTATATTTAAAAGTTTTGAGAACATATTCAGTACATATTACATGAAACTGGCTCCTCTGTCCTAGCCTTTATCTACCAGAACCAGAAACCTGTTAATACGCTTTCTGACAAGGTACTTTGGTATTATTATTGATTAAAACAACATCAAAACTTTATTTTTTTTAATGTTCTATTAGAAACATACTGATTTTGTGATTTCAATGCACGTAACGGTGAAATTTCTGCTCAATGTTGAGCAAACCTCCAAGTTCCAGTCTGGGAATGTTAAGTTCACTAAAAGCTTTGGAGTTTGCTTCTGCATAATGAATCCTATTTGTGACTCGAAGACTTGTCATATACTGAGTATGCCTTTCACTTGGTTCCACTTTTATCCTTTAGCACATTTAAAACTGGGTAGGACAGACCACTAATTAATGTAGATACTTTAATTATGCTACATACTGTAAATACTTCTAGGTCGAATCCAACTGCAAACTGCACAGACCCTGATCTGCTATCACATAAAGCAACAGCAGGTCTTGGTCTACGCATTTTGTTAGCAGTATTCGGTAGAACAAACGATACAGACCCTGATCTGCCAGCACATGTGACAGCAGATCAAGGTCTATGTCGTTTGCAGCTGAACTAAACTTAAAAGCTAGTATGTAAGGTACATAATAATATCTGAAACTGTTCAAATGCTCATATGAAATGAACTGATCTGCAACACATGACAGTGACCACTACTAGCTCTTGTGCAGGTAGGATTTACATGCCTTTTCACTTCTGCTATTCCACCCTCCTACATGACTTGATAGAACAATGTATTTAACATGAAAATCCAAAAAAGATCTGCTTTTAGCCAACAGTAACAATGATACACACACTTCTGCAAAACAGGCACTTAAAAAAAGTTGGGGCTCAATTAGCACTTGTTTTATCGGACTGGTAATTATTTCTTAAAGTGTTTTCACCAGTAGGCACTAATGACATTTTAACTGATTGATATTTTGTCATATACAGTTATTTACAGTGTGCTGAAAATTTTGTAAAAGAAAATTAACATTTAAAAAAATGACTTTCATGATATCAAGGTTGATTTTCCAATTTAAACTGTAATTTGTATTCAATGTTCATCAAAAAAGAAATTATTCTGGAAGTATTTTAAATAAGAAAACAGAAGGGATCCACAAATGCCCCCACATACAGTGACATTACCTGAATATGTGGGTTTATGGGTTATCTGGGGGTACTAATAAGCAGCAGCAGTGAAGTGTGTGGTACTGTAACAGGAAACCTGGATAGCATAATTTTAAGTACACTGCACACCAGAAACTGATGGATAAATGAAAATCCCCCCAAATCAGTTAATAACTCATTTTCGATACTATTAAGAATGAAGTATATATAATGTATGTCTATGTATATGTAAAGATGTAGTTATTTTTAACAAAAAGAAATAATAGTATATGTTGGTCTCTGATAGCTCCGAACTCTGAAACTGGCACCTCCAATATTACAAAAACTTACTTAATACATGCCATATCATATATAAATGGGTTCTACAAATTAGAATATGGAATATCATGCAGATCTGATGCAGACGTTGTCACATAATATGGATCAGAGCCTAAGTGGTATTTCTAGACCCAATGGCACTGACCATATCAATTACCCATAAGCCAATTAACAAAGCAAAATTCCATATTTCATTTAATTAAAACCACCACATTTCTGTATCATTGACCCTAAGCAGACACTGATGTGCTTTTAAACATTGAGCTGGCAGATCAAAGACTAAGCTGTATCATAAAATCAAATGATGAACAAGCATCACTGACCCTGATCTGCTGTTACACAGTGTTTTGGCGGCCCAAGATATCTGCTTGAAACCATATGAAGATACATTATCGACAATGACGTGCTGGCACATTATGAGATTGCAGATATAATGGATTAATGTTTGCAATTGGGTATGCACCAGACATGGGTAAATATGGTAACTACAGCAACTAACATTCAGCTTAATAAAATTCCATAGAACAAGAGAACTGCAAATGGTATTGATACCCTCCCCCACTCACCCCCAACCAACATAAGCTGTATTTCTTTTAGCAACACTGACACTGAACTTCATGCCACTGATTCCCAATTCAATAGGGCTTTTTTTTTCAGGTAAAAGGATTATAATACACTACAAATTTTCATTGAAATCATTTGAACAGAAATGAAATTCTTCTCCAGCATGAAATCTGTTTTTAGTCAAGTTTTCTTGACCCTGAAGGTACATTCCCCCAAATCAGCAGGGTTATTTTTTTTGTTGTTGTTTTTTACCAAATTATATACAATGACTCCAGAAGTCTCAAGTGAAATAATATGGCCAAATCTATTTTCAATGACAGTGATATTGACCTTACAGCTACTTTTCCTCAAATCAAACAGGTTCTTTTTGTAGCTAATGGGCATAAAAGGAATATATTATGTTTAATATTATTATCTAGATCGTAAGTTATCATCCAGAATTGAAATGAACTGGCAATTTTGTGGTAGAAACTGACCTTGATTAAGGAGGTACTGCCTCCAATTCATTAAGGTACTTCCTTGGGCTAAGGTGAACACCTGTCCCAAGTTGCAATGAAATATATTCACTAGGACACAAGATATGAAATCCTGAGGCAAAATCTTTTTTCTTTTTTTTGTGGCAACAATGACCTTGATCTTTGAGCTACTGAGCTTAAAATTGTCAGGGTTTCTCCTTTTGGGCAAACAGAAACAAATGCACCATACTGCATTAAAATCTCCCCATAGAACTTATGTTATCATCTGGAAATAAACTGCATATGCGATATTTAGTTTAAAAAGTGACACTGACCTTAAAACCAACCCAATAATCAGCAGGTTTCTTCCTTAGGCTAAACGAAACAAATGTTTCAAGTTGCACAGTGAAATCTGTTGATTAGAGTTAAAATTATATGGAAAACCAAAGTTGAACATCTGGATAAATGGCATTAATCCCATAATAAACATTTTCATTTAGGACCAGCTAGGCATCATAAGAAGTCTGTTAGTGAAAACAAATGAGAAGTGACTAGAAGATTTTAACGATGGACATTGGTGGCCATACTGGACATCGGATCAGCACCATTTTCCTTTAGGACCAATGGACAGTTCCAATTCTGAATGATAAGTTCCACCCACTTACTGTTACTGTGGCTCACAAACTATTGCGAAAATGGCGATCCAGTAGTATCAACAGCAGATTCATTGGATAATATTTTCAACAATATTTCTGAAAAATTCTAGCCCGATTGTAAGATTCTTTCAGATCGTGCTTTAAAGAAAAGCTTAAATTACTATACTATATTCATATTCACGAAATTAGTATTTTTGATGGTGAAAATCAGGCCAAAGTTACAACATATTGCTGGCGATCTATGTTGAAGAACAAACATCCTGACAAACTAGAAGATAACATTTTGCAATAAAAGGGCAAAATAACAAAATCTTTCTGTTCTTGCAAAATTATGCATGCTTATTAATTATCAGATTTTCTAGTATAGCTTCTTTACTTTACAAAATATTTAAATAAAGCTTTCGTTATGTACCCATTACATTTTACATTCTTTATGCCATGGTAACATGTTTCCGCAGTTGGACGGATGAAACATTTCATAAAGGTATCATTGTTAACCAGTAAATTTGAATTAGATCCATGTAAAATGATCATTTATCATAATCTCTTAAAAAAGAAGGAAATAATAATGGCACATCGAAATAAAAAACAACATGCAAGTTGACAGGATATGTTTGCATTCTCTTTGATCTTTGTTTGCTAATTAGTGTGACTCATTTTATTTTACTATGCTGATGTTAGAAGATTTTGGAGATGTTTTAAAATCAGTAATTTGTAAGAGATTAAACTAACTTCAAGTCAAAAGGACCAAATTACATCTCAATGGCAGGATATAGCTGATTTATAGCCCCAAGCCAAGTAAAAGACAAAATAAATATTTTATTTCACCTCTTCATAAATTTAAAATATTTTTTGAAAACTTCGCATAATAAAAACTGTATTGAAAATAACTTAATTCAAAATTTTTAAATAACTGATGTCAAAATCCAACTTTGTAATTATATATATGAATAGGATTAGGGACAATCCAGAATTTAAAGTTTAGGGTGGTGTTTTGGCAACTTAACACCTGTTACAATTTAATGCTCAAGTTTGAAAATGTTAATAAAATCTTCACTAATGAAGCATATACAGGATTCCAATATTCCAAATTTTACTTTTTAAAAGCAAAAACAAACCAAAGTAATAAAAGTACAAAAATAAACAACACATATACACAAAGTTTTTCTATTTCATGTAATATAATGGCTCCAATAAGACATACAATTTGAACATCAGCATACAATTAGCATAAAATTGTATTCAACACTTTCAAAAGCACAACAAATACTATCATTATTTTAAAACAGTTGTGTGTGTTTACATATGAAATATGATTATAAATCATTCATCACTTCCAATGCAGACATTTTTCCATGTTGGTGTTTGGTTGAGAATTATTTTAAAAAACTCGCTCTTGAATCCTTTCATAATAATGACAATCTGCATCTCATGTGCCCCTTGCACCATGGTGAATCATCTTTCTGATAAATTTTCAGTGATTTTCTGTGTAAACTTTCAAATTCCTCTGCAATGTAATACAAGTAATCATTTGTGGTCTCATGTTTGTGAGCAAATATGGTGAATAGCAATGCGTAGCTACGCAGTAAAATCGATACCTACTTTAGATTGGTTAGTGCGCCCAGTTTGATTGACAGGTCGGAACTGTCCATTAGACAGCATAAGATGCTGCGATGATGGCCATACTAGATTTCAGTTCTGCACCATTTTCATTTAGGATCAACCAGACATCATTAGAAGTCTTTTACTGAAAACCCCATGGGTGAAATGACCATCCATTTATGCGAAGCATCAATAGCAAGATTTTCCAGATGGATGACTGAGCAGGACCATTTTCATTTAAGGCCAACTAAACCATGGGATGAACATGTGAGTAAAATTTAAAGGCAATCCTCTAAGTGGTTTTGGAGGAGTAGTGGTAACTTGTGTTAACGGATGGATGAATAAGGATGAATAAGCTCTTCTGGTCTATGTCCAGTCTAGCTAAAAATGTAATCTCTTCAGCATTAATAATTGAAATATATATACCCATCTGCCAGAGTCCTTAATCAAACTTACACTAAAGCTGTAACTTGGGCAAAAGACATTAACTGATCTGCAAAAGCAAATATGACAGAAGCAGACAAACAAAGTTCATGCAAACCAGAACAGGCGTGATAGCATTGAGGAAACAAACCTTTTGTCTCAATTTCATTTGCAAGCAAGACAAATCCATAATGCAATGTCTAAACTAGAGGAATGATGTCAACATACTCACATAAATATACTCTGACCTCTCCCATATTCCACCCATACCCCCATGACCGAGTCTACAGCAACAAAAAACTGCAAATACGATGTTTGATCAACATGCATCTAAGTATAATATATGGTATGAATGAAGTTTCAAAACAATCAAACAAAATTCAGTCAAATAATGCATCCAGCTGAAAGTTAAATGGGCATCAACACTTACAAAGGGGACGCACAGATTTGTCATTACAAATATCTTCAGATGATGACCATGATATCTTCAAATTTACAGTGATCCATAAAAATAACTGCATGGCAAGTTATGTTCACAAGATTCTGTCTAATATTACAGGGGGCCCTGGGTGGGCCATGTGGTCCAAGGCACTTGCCTTTACCAATTACTGGCATCTCACCTCTGTCCACATGGGTTCGAGTTTCAGACTTGGCTATATGTAAGAAAGCTTGCCAGTAGCTTCCATTGGGTTGGTGGTTTGTCCCTGTGCTTTCCCAGAGTTCTTCCTCCACCAGATATATTGGCTGCCATTATAGCCTAGCATGTGCTCCAAAATGGTCTTAAACCCACAAAAAACAAACTGTCTTATACATTCAGCTGCAGGACATAAAAACACAAACACCAGCAAATATTGTGTGAGCACAGTGATTTATCAAGACATGAATATCCAGTTTCGGATCATGACCATAACATGTACAAAATTTCATGCAGATCTATTCAAACTGATACACATGTAGTTGCATTCTTAAGATTCAGTCATATACTACATCCACCTCAAGTAAGAGACAGCAACAAAAATCTCAGGAGAGCTGTGAATTGTCAACGTCTTCATATGATGATCATAAACTGGTACTCTACTGGCTGAAAACAATTTCAATGATTCCAAATTTTAAGACCTTCTCTGATATTCTTGAGAAACTGCAACATATCAAATTTGGTAGTAAAATATTTTCCAATATGTTTAGAATTAACATGTTCACAAGATACCTGCAACACTGTTTTGAATCTACTGTGATTCACTATGTTTGATATTACTTCTAGTTCAGTCATGTCACTATTTGCATCTGTATTGTTGTGTATGGTCTGGCTCATTAAGAACCAGACAGTTTAGATTTTTAATTTACCAACCCATACGCATGACTATAGATACAACTAATGACATTACAAACCCGAAGCAATGGCACATGACTATAGATACAACTAATGACATTACAAACCCGAAGCAATGGCACATCTAGATACAATACAAGCCTGTTTTTAATGCTCCTTTGCACAAGCACAGACATGTTAATGGTCAAATCTGCACTACTGTCATTCTGAGCCAATTAAATATTGCAAGTGTTGTTATGAAAACTCCAGGTAAACTCATGCAATAGTAGTGATGACACAAATTTCAATTTTTCTTCTTTTTAAAATGTCGGCACAACCATCCATTTAGGAACAATAGCTGTTATAAGAATTTCCAGAATTTGGGAGGTCACATTCAAATCAGTTTCATTTAGGACCTACTACATATAGTGAGAAGAGTTCAAGTGAAAAAACATGTCAAAAAGATAATCCTTTCAAACGCATAGTGACCAGGGTAGAAAAACCCAATGCCCTGGTAGTCCACAAAAACAAAATTTTAGCTTCTGGCAACTATGTGTATCACAGTCACAGTCCAGTGGGGCAACAAGACATTGATGGCTATGGTTAAAATTAATTTAATTACTATTATGAAAAATAAATTTATACAGCCAACCTCTGGATCTGCTACTTGCTATTTATGTCAGGTGTTAATATGATTAGATACCTGCCTGGTCAAGTGCATTTCCTGCAGTCATCTAGCTGCTTAGGGTTGGCTAATGCCAGATGTAAAGCTCACTGTAACAGGAATGCTTCTTTTTCTCCTGGAGTGGATTAGGGTATTGTGAAAATAACCATTATCCAAAGAGGAAACATCAGGAACAAATCATTACTCAAAATAATCATGTGATATTTAGACGACATTCTTATATTAGAATATGCCGAGAATATCTCTATTTTCATATCCCTCCAAACTGTGCAGAGGACCTTTACCTTCATGCTTTGATATGGATATCTGAAAAAGGTACTTACTCATTCATAATTCCCTGTTAAATATTTTCTTTGTGCTACTAATAATTATCTTTTTTGTGTGCAAAGTATGAGATAACTGAACCTATGGAAACAGATGTAGTAATTTGATAATACAAATTCAGCATATTTTTTTTTTAACAGAAGATGAAATGAACTCAAAATACAGCATCGTAGGGTCTGATGCTCTGCTGGTTAAAAAGAATTTCCAGGAAGTCAAGAATCAATAAGAAGATTTGTTAAGATAACTGCCATAAGCAGCTGTCCTTGGGTACTATTTTCGTTTAAGACTAATTAGACATCACAAGTCTGTTAGTGAAAACCTTATGAAAATGAAACCATCTATTCAGGAGGAACAGCAGTAACAAAATTTCCAAGATGCCCACCATAACTGACTTATTATTGGAAATCAGATTGGCACTGTTTTCATTTCGGACCAGAAGTAGTGATAACAAGATTTTCAAGCTGGTTGCCATGATGGCCTTACTGGATGTTAAAATAGGAACCATTTTCATGCAGAACCCACTAGACACTGTAGGAAGTCTTTCCATGAAAACCCCATGTTTAGATGGCCACTGTGGTGCCATTTTCATTGAGGACTAATGTAACCCTGGGATGAATTTGCGTGAAGTTTTATGGCAATCCTCCAAGAAGTTTTGGCACAGTAAAAATAATAATCCAAAACCATGATGATGAACTACAGGCCATTCCACAAGCTGTTCCCATCTATGGCCAACAGGGCTTAAAAAAAAATTCAAAGGAGCACAGAGATTTGTCATTATAGGCATCTTCACATGATGACCACAATATTTATCAAACATGATGATCTGTCATAAATAATGAGACTAGATGTATTCATAAGACAAAAATGGCAACAACTCTAGCAAAATGTTGGGAGCAATGATTTGATGACATGTATCTTCAGATGATGACTATCACAATTACCAAGTTTTATGACTATTCACTGAGAAAAGTGACTAATTACCATATATACACACTTCTAAGTAAGAGTCAGACTGCAAAAAACAACTATCCTGATCTGCCATAGCACAATTAAAGATGTCAACAAGTACCTGGGTACTCGCCCGTTTATAATTACCCGGTTAATAAAGTGAGATATAGGGTAACCGTTTAGTTCATGTAAATAAAAATAAAAAAAATAAAAAAAGCATGTTTCCAAATTCAGATCAGAGATTATATCTGTCGACGTCAGGAGCGAAAGAGACACAAAATAACGAGTACAGTTCAAGGCTTGTGTCATGTGATATTGATCCAGTGTAGACCTCCATCTTCCGATCTTATATTGTTGACATGTACGACCATTTGGCTATGTACATCAAACAGTTTCCTTATTTTCTATTTATAATAACTGTACATGACACAGTTAAAAAAAAAAACGGGTTTCTTGAATTTTAAACCCTGTGACACAGTTTCATTATAGTTTGAAATACGGTTATGTGCAGACCAGTCTATGTTGAGAAAACATGGCACCAAATATTATAAAGAGAAATGGACTTTATCGATGTGACTCATCTGTGTTATATGACTAAAAATGTTAGAGAGGAGGGATTTTGTTAAACTGAAAAAAACATATTGCATCAGGAAACAGACAAATCAATCAGGCTTCACAAATTTTGAAACGGGGAATTTGTGGACTTGACTTTCTGACCTTTGAGTGAAAGTTAAACACGTGATGTAGACTAATTAAAGTGAATGATATGTATATATATAATTTATTATTTTGTTTTGTGTCTGTATTCTCATACCAATCCACATGGATTTAGCCAATTTGTGACAAGAATTTTAACTGCAGATCAGTAAGTAGCTGAGATAAATTTAAGTTTTTCATATGATTTTCTGTAATTATGGTATATAATATACAGATCACTCATTTTACATTCTCACTGCACGTTTTTTGCCACTCATATCTGTAATAATTATGCTTATACCTCTCTGAGGGTCGGCATGTATGAACTAACAACAAATGCAGTTCAGATTCACATTTAATATAATTTCCCACTGATAGGATATCCGGGTAAATAATCATTACAATTGTCGGGTACCCGATTGACTTTTTCTAAAATTTTGACATCTCTAACCACAATGCATCTGCAGATCAGGGTCTATGTTGTTTGTTATACTGATTACTCCTAACAAACTGCACATATCCTGATCTGCCTGCACATTATATGACAGTAGATCTGGGTTTGTTCAGTTTGCAGTTGCACTCATGTTATAAGCGAGTATATACAGTACACTCACAAGATTCTGTCATAGGCTGCATTCAGCTACAAGATGAAAAGGTCAGTAACTTTAACAAAACTGATTTGTCAGTATGTACATCTTCAGGCAATGACCATATTGTTTACCAGATATCATGGCAAGCTATCAAAAACTGCAGGACCAGTTCCATTAACAACACTAATGGATGGAAGGATGAATAGACATTTACCCTTTTTGGAGAGAGGGTATAGAAATGGTACAATAAATGTGTGAATAATGGGTAGAGATCAACTGCCAGATGATAACCAGTATCTGTTGAAAATGTTTCAAGACTAATGAAAGGTAAGGTAAGGAGGGATAGTGATGTCAGAAAATAGTAAACTTCTTTTCATCTTAACCAAAACTTGTCTCTGATATATTGATCCATCCCAAAATTACTTAAGTTCAGATCAGACACAATATTAATCACATCTGCCACATAATATCTGTCTGCATGCCACAAAAAATGTATTCTTACAATTAGTCACAAAAAAGAATACAGTTTATAAACATGAAAGCATGTCTGGATTGTAGAAAACATGTTTATACAGATAAAGCAACTCTATGCTATATTTATCAATGCCAGTGTCATTTCTAGCCCATGTACTGTATTTCCTCCATTAGAATTGACATTAAACCAGAAAAAAGCAAACATTTGGATTTGTCACTGCACAATATACTGGCATGTCATAATCTTTACTTTTTACCTGATCCATTATTACCAGCAAGCAGCCTCTGCCAGTATATAATGCACAAGAGTAAATATGGCTGGTGTGTAAACTCCTATTTGCCAGCAGCCTCATTACATGCCAGTCTGCCAAAGGCAACTTCTAGAACCTTCCTTGATAATTAGTGACCTTACATCAAAGCATCAGACAAGACTATTTTCAAATATTAATTATGGTATGGCCTGCTATGCCTGCAGCAAAGTAAACCTGCTGTATTAAAGACCATACTAGAGGTATTAAATTCAACTCTAGCTTGAGTAGGTAAAGGTATGATTGAGCTTCCCTTTCTTCTGCAACCTGATCACCAAAGTTAGATGCTCACCTTTAACCCTGAAGAACCATTTATAACTGAACAACTTCTTTAAAGTCAGCTGCTGATCCATGATATTTAATAAGTACAGTATCTACACAGTAATGTACATGTCCTGACAATATCAATTTGCAAACTATTTCAATTTGGTGCTTGACACAGCACAGCAACACAAGAAGTTCATTTAATGATGAGTAAGTTGGGATGTGCGAGTGTGATTTGGAGTTTTAATTTAACTTCAAAAATTTTTCAGTCATATTGATATAATGTCCGCAGTGTGGCAGTTCATAGTGATGGCTAGCACTGGGACATCATGCCGCAGACATGTAGCATAATGTCCCACTCAGTCACATTATCCTGACACCTAGGCAGACCAGTCCTAACGTTAACCTCTTAATGCTGAGCGCCTAGCAAGGCAGCTGTTAGTACCATTTTTATAAGTCTTTGGTATGACTTGGCTGGGGTTCAAACCTGCAACCTCACGTACCTGGACAAATGCTCTAACCACTAGGCCACTGGAGTGGTCGACGAGTAAGTTGGTGATAATTGCCTTGTCCAAGGACATGTCATGGCATCAAACCTGGGTGAATCTGATTGTAGGATTCAAACCTGCAAACTGCAAAGACCAAGATCTTCTGTCATATAATGTGCTGGCAGATCTGTATCTGCACAGTTTGTTAGGAGCAATAAGTAGAACAAACAAGATATAACAATCCCATCAAACTGCAGGCACATTACGCCATGGCAGATCTGGATCTCTGTTGTTTGCAGATTGACTTGACTTATAAGCAAGAATAGATACTTGAGCCTACAGGGCAAATCAGAAAAGAATCATTCATAAAAACATGAATTTTATCTTCATAGACTGTCTGATGCTTCATGGTACACAAACACATTAGAGTCGTACAGAAGCAATAGGAGTAAAATGTCTTGCACAAAGAAACACTGCAGCCGCTGAGCCAAGCAGATCAGGTAGGATTCATACTCATGATCTTTGTCATGTATGCCATTGAGCCACCGCAGTTCCCTTTGCATTTACTGGTACACGCAACATGTATCCTTGTTCCCACCTGCTTTCACTGAGGCTAAAAATGAATTTAGGGGCTAATGCCAGCTTAACATGTGTATTTGTCATTTTACATTCATGAAGTGTATATATGGATACAGCATGAACCTATTTCTAAAGTATGACTCATCTCCCTTGGTCAACCTCTATAGCAATGGTTCCCAATCTTTTCGAGTATGAAGACCCCTTCTTAACTTCCAAAAATTTTGTGGACCCCACATGCTAATACTTCTACCAAATACATAACACAGGGGTCACGCTACCAGGCGAAGTGGGCGACTAAGTTGCCTAAAAAAAGTGAACTTCACCTTCTTCTGTTAGGAAAGCGAAAACGACTTCGCCCTCTCATTTTTTTTAAGCGGTACATTTATGAGATACCTTCTGAGATTCCCCCCTCGCCTTAGGCAGGTTTATTCAAGTATTGTGTTGTAGCGAAATGTATTCTTCAAGCCATCTGTAGCTAGGCCTAGTTTTGACATCAATTACGCTGACAAACAAACTCTTGCACATTCACAGGCACGTGTTTTTATAGCTGATTGACCATTAACCATTTCCCGAGTTGGCAACTAGGCCTCTATCACAACCCAATTTACGCATGTTATCCTTCGATTATAAAAACATACAAACTTGTGTTTCAAAACTTTAACAATAGTATGTATACAGCAATTTGTATTTTAAGAATAAAATCGGTGATCTGCATATTTTAATTGCCTCTTGTACACTATTTCCTCATAAAATTAGTTTGAAACTGCAAGTGTACAGTAACGTGGAAAAAATGGCAGACATCGCTATGTCTGGGAAGTACCAGTTTATTAGATTGACTTTTGTCGTAAATCATTGAGCAAATATGTACAGAAAAATATACAATTCATAGAAAGCAAAGCCTAGGTATTATGTTATTTAGCGTACGATTTAACTTTAAAATGCAATTATATAGGTCAGAAACATATGAGACAATGCTATGTTGTGGAATTTGCGAGAAGTGTTGTAAGGTCAAAGTTGTTTACTGACTTGACTCATATTTGTGAAAATATGGAAAAAAGCTGCGAAGCAGATAATATTTAATCAATGCCTAAAATTAATACAAGTACGTAGACAAATAAATAAACCATAAATCTGCAGTCCTATGATGGACTGTTGTAATGAAGCAATATAAAGTGAGTGATTGAAAACCCCTCCTTCTAAAAATAGATGCACTCACATCTGTGCTGATTCGGTTGGAAAGAAGGGTTTAGTTCATATACCGACTATAAATGAGCCATGTCTGTAATTTTATGTGTTTTAGCATTATATGTGAATAGTTACAGTAATGTTTTATCCACAACAAAGAAGTGAGGACACAGGTGTATTTGCCCTCGTGTACATGGTACAGGGGTTGCGTCAAACGCAGTCAGAAATATTTGAAAGTGCCACTATTGTCAACTTTTAAAAAGTATATATAAAAAAATAATACAAAAATATATTTTAAAAAATTGATTAAGGGTAGTTGATTAAGCATTTTTACCAACCTGCAATTACAATAATGTAATCTAGTTACTCAGTTAAATTTTGTTACAATAAGGTTTCTATTATTCTCTTTTAGAGTCATATGGCCAAAATAACTAAGAAAATTTTCTACTAGAAAATAAAGTATTGCTTAAATCCAATGTTAAATGCAAATATGAATACTGGGAAATAGAGGGCATAATTTAAATAAGAGAACACACATTATATATATATATATATATATATATATATATATATATATATATATATTGCATTTCTTGCTTCCCGTCCACTTCTCCCTGTTGAGCTCTTACTTCTCCATGTTCTGTCCAAAAGGAGAAGTCACTTCTCCCTAAAATTCAAGTCTAGCTTGACCCTTGCATAACACCTTGGAATAACCCCACTGTCCCCAGGATTCCACAGCCCACAGGTTGGGAACCAAAAGTCAAAGCCATTTTTATGTCAACAGTTCACATATAATCCTATCCCAATGTTTCCATTATCTATTTTGAACAATGATATTTATTACAAAAGCACACGCACATGTCCAGATAGACTGAAACACATTAAATCTCTGCCTGTTCTTAAAAAGTGTGCAATAACTAAATATTTTGAAATGTAAAAAGGTAACAAACTCACACCTCAATATTGTATCAGCAAGAAGAGAGTGAATATTATGAATTTTCTAAGTATGAAAACTTATCAATTCAAGGGGCCAGAAAAGATAAGTTCACAAGTATGTGACTTCTATTTTCTTTCTTCAAGAAATCAGAAGCAAAAAACAGTTGCCATGCCAAATTAACAGTTCACAATGTAAGCTCAATCACTTAACATTTCAGGAAAAAAATCTGGCGACAAGCTGAGAAAAGGTCTCATAAGATGGTCGGTTGAATTATAATTACACTTTCAGCATTTTATTTGACTGTATCATGCCAAGGAAATGGGAGCTAAATGCATATCCCTAGGAACCAAAGGCAGATCGTAATGAAATCATGACTTCATAACACTTTAGACACTCTACCAACTTAGCTACCGTGACTATGGTCTCAGAGAATAGACCTGGTCTCTGAGAATTGCCCAAAGTAAAAATTTAAAATTGTACATTTTCCAAACATTCTGATAACAAACATGTTAAAAGTAAGAACAAGAAGCCACACTGCATTCAAACTGTCCATCTTTGCAAACCTAAATTTGAAAATGCATTCAGGATTCTAAAACATTATAGTCGTCCATCTATAGTCTTACATCAATGGATGCAGCTTCAATTCAGGATATAAAAAGAAGAGTCCATGTCATCTATGACTAAGACGAGAACAATTTTTAACCCTTTAGCTACTACAGCTGTTCTGCAGTTTTACTACTGCTGAGCGCCATCATATCAGTTACTGAGACTACTGAGGCTGGTTGCTGGGCTGAATACTAGAGCATCATCATGGCTGACTACAGAAACTGACAATAAAAACATGGTTACATTTATATTCATGATTTCATTAGTTTTTGCTGGATTTCAGTGAAATAAAAAAAACAGCTTACCTTGTATAGTGTGTGTTATTCAGCGTTTCCCTTTATGCACATTTGTGCATCAGGGACGCACGCTAGAGAAAATTGAAACACGTTTTGTTGCTGTGCGTTTTTTTGACGCAAAGGATTTGCAGAAGGCAATCAGGATTTATTTAATATCCAATGCTTTGGATGAGGGATGGCATCATGTGTAGGGGGCGCTCACCAGTTATTATGTACTTTTGAGAGAGTGATGTATGTAAGGTGAAGTTGTCTGCATTTAAAACATGCACAGTGGAGAGAATGTTGGCATACCTCTGCTACTTTGATGGAATGTGGCTGACATTTCTTTGGACATTGTACTTTTGGAAATTGTAAATGATCTTAGCACACTGCTAACTAAAATGACTGCTCCCTTGTGCTCCAAAAATCAGCCTGAATTTGTCTAAAGTACACTATCCTTGGCAGCTATTAAAATAGGGAACATGAATTTTGCCAGACTAGACAATACCAGCTTCTGAAAGTGCAATGAATGAATTACCAAATATATAAAATGTTAAAAAA